>LTAE01002366.1:27438-44567 GCA_001647135.1 Pontederia paniculata | reverse complement strand
CTTTTCCAAGGGGGACCTCGAGGTTCAGTCAGAGAGTTTCTCAGGTTGGAGCATTACCCTGCTCTCGCAGAGGTAACTTGATCAATAAGCCCTCACTCTCGTGGTGTATGCTTACGGGGCCAATCAAAAGATTGTTCCCCAAGTTACCTATCAAGCCTCTCTCGAGGTCAAGACAACTTGGTTCACCTCTCTAACTAAATCTACAAGTCGAACTCAAGACAAGTGTTACTCGCTCTGGGTCAAGCTCCAGAGGTAGGGACAAACTCTCACCTATCCCCTAACTCAGGAGGTATAACTTGGACTAAAGTTCTCCCAAACTTCATCACTAACCTCTCGACTCATTGTGTGAATGTGGCAACACTATAAGGCCCTTATGGACAGTGCACACTTGGAAAAAACCAAACGAACAACAAAGAAGTATAAAAATACCATCTACCAACATATTTCAGCACACAAGATTAAGTGGACGATAGAGAAGCAAAAGTTCAAAGCAAATAGAGTGAAACAGAGTATTCCTTAGGATCCCGACGGTAGGAGTCTAGTCGGACATCCTGGGTACAAAAGTCACATAAGCAAAATAGAATACAACCAACATAGTATCTGCCCCAAAACTAAAGTTCAGTGCGAAAAGATAAATTAAGTTCTGACCGTCCGTCCTCCCCCTTTCGAACGTCGTCTTCTTCTTCCTTATATTCTCCTCCTTGTCTTCTTCAGATCCCCTCTATTGATTTTCCAAAATCTGAAGGTCAAAGGAATTCGAAATTCCAAGAATCTCCAAAATCTCGGTTAGGTGAGGGGTAAGCTCCGCAATATCCGGGGGTAATCTCCGCAAAATTTGGGAGCAGTTATGGAAGTTCCCCTGGCTCCTCAGCTGTACAAAAAGAGAAGGATTTTGAAATTTCAAACGTTCAAATCGCTGAAATCATGAAATTCGGTTAAAATCCTCTTCAAATCAATTAAGTATCTCAAAATCCAAATATAGTAATACTGAATATTCAAAATACAGAAAATAAAAATAAATCAGCAGAAAATATTTACAAAAATAGAGATTGGGGCAAGCTTTCCGAAGGTTGGATCAAAGGTATACTTTTTCCTATCATCAGTAGCTTAAGTGGATAGTTGTGTTTGATTTAAATCAAGAGATTTAGGGTTCAAATTCTACCACTGTCTTATTATTTTGATCCCTCTCAATTTTTATTATTTTGTATCTATACATTTTGGCTCCTCTATCTTTCGTCTTTGGGTCGGTCTTTATTAGAAAGTGAAACTTTAAGAAAAAAATATTCAATTAGACTATGCCCGAACAATTAAAGTTTTAACATAATGATCTCAGTGAGAGATTATTATATTGATCGCCATGATTACTTTATCGAAGCACGAGTGAATGCCTTCAGCAGCATATGTTTAGCGTGGACAAACAATTAGGAAGGTGGTAAATGGAAACCGAATTGATTCGGTCGAACATAAATAGAAACGTAGCAACATCGGACAAAAAAAAATCAACATAACTAATGATCGATACGATAGGGTGGATTAGGGGCGGACCCACATATATCCGGGAGGCCAACTTTTCGGTATATAAAGTATATATATACATATGAATATATTGAGGATATGATGCACCTGTCTGCCAACTGGCTGATGCAATCTGAAAAAGATCTAGCATTCATCAGGATGCCCGCCCATTGATTACATGCTTAATGATCATTTCATTTTAACAAGAAAAGAGAATATTATTAGGTTGCCTTTTCAAGTTCACTCCATGGGATTTTTAGCTCCCTGCCCAAATAATTTGATTTCGTGCGTAAGAAAGGGAAAAGAAATATAGAAACGAATTCCTAAACCACAAGCAAATTCTTTTGCTACCACCGACTATTGAATCCATCATTTTGCCATTCAAGGATATCGAAATCTTCATGTTATTCACAAAAAGTTACAATTTTATGATTTTCCATTTTATAATCGATCTCCAAAATCTCAATAACAAAATCTTAGTTAACTTGGATTTTAAGATCTTTATCCTATCCGATAATCATTCAAATGGTGATTTTCTTTTTTTTCACAACAGTAATAATATATAGATAATTTAGACATGCAATATATTTTTTTTGTCTATTTGTTTAACATATTGAAGACTAGTTTGAGAGAGTAGAGAAATACAGCTGTAAAAATTCACTAGTTGTCTTTTCATTAATATTATTTTATGTACTGATTGAATCTTACCATCCTCGATCTTCTAATTCTTCACCTTTAAATTTTTTGCCAACTTGTATAAAATTTTGATCTTAACCTTAATTAATGTCAAGATACTAAAAATTTCATCCAAATTTCTTTCTAGCTATTTTTTTCTAAAAGAAAAGTAAATAAAATTACCAAATAATCTTTTGAAAGATTTGGTGTTTGCTTTAATATTTTTTTTATTGTCACTTATAATATTCGAAAAGTGATGATAATTTTTTAACTCATACGACACTAACGATTATACACACTGAACATGAATGAGGCTCCTAGTAAAAAAATTTTGTGAATAAATAGACTCAAACTCAAAATCTTTTTAAATATTTTTTTATTATTATTTTATTTCAACTCTCGTTGATTGCACCAATAAATGTGATCTTAATTTTTGACATTGGACTCTCTGCAGCTCACAACTCTCACCCACCATCAACCTCCCTCCAGACATTTGATGACTTGCTATTTTTTTTAATTACCTAAAGTTATCAATGTCTAAAAGCACTGATCAAAATTTTAAAAAAAGTAATTTTTAATAGCATTTTTAAAATTTGAAATTATTAGTTCATCAACTCCTGTAGAAGAATAAAAAAACACCCAACATCCAAGTATATTAACTCCGTAGTGACCAAATTACCCTCCAATGCTGATGCGTTGAGACTTGGGAGCCTCGTCTTGTCCGGGAATGGCGGGGGCATTAGCGTCTTTAGCGCAGTTAATTCCATTAAATTATGTGACTCCACAGTTTTATTCATTGCCCCTTTTTAATTTTTTTGTTCTCCATCCCTTTTCCCCTTCTCCTCGGAAGCATGCTCGCCAAGGCCTCCTCCTTGATAGTATCCTTCTCCTCCTGCTCCTCCTCCTCCTCGAGGGTTTGTTTCCTTCCCCCTCATCTCCTCCCAATTCTTCGTTTTTCTTCTTCTTAATTCGATCTCGGATTCGTTCTTTGCGTGATTCCGTCGGTAAAGCCCCTTCAGGTCGAACTGTGACGATTTTTTTTCCATTTATTTTAAGTTGGATCTTGATTTGTGACAATGTTCTTTCCGTTCTGTTTGTTGATCTTTGCTCCATTTGTGGTAGAATTTTGTGGCTCTGATAATTTTTGGAAGCATCTGTTTTTTTTTTGTGGTTACGATGTTAATGTGGAATGAGATGGGTATACGTAGTGAGGCAGAGATGGTTCCTGGAACAGATATGGATTATATTATGATAATTGAGTTTGAAACGGAAAAGATACTGAATTTTTTTTTGGAAGAGGAAATAATAGCAATAATTTTCTGGAAAGACTAAAAAACAGTGCTCATTTTTGTTCTCTTATCTATGAAGTTAAAATATTAAGTTGATGTGCTCTTGTATGCGTTCATTAATGTTGAATTTGAGATATACTTTCTGAGTTAAGCTTGACGATTGAATTGCTTGGCATATTTCATGTATCACAATAGTGCTTCTTTCTCTCAGCTAAGAGGACAGTCTTGTATCTGGCCAAATATGAGAAAACACTGGCTCGCGAAGCATTTGATATATGGCTTCGGAACGGTGTTTCTTGTGCCCATCAAAACTTTGCGCGGAGTGAACAAATTGTTTGGTGTCTCCCCATTTTATTGTAATATTACCAGTATGGCTTCTTCATTCCAAATTGAAATGGTGAGCTTTCTCTTTTTCCTTTGAGAATATTTATTTTAAATTATTTTAATCTTGATCAACTTGTTGTCATTCTATACTGACCAAATAGACTAAAAGGACTCACTGTTTCAATTTGTTGTTATTTCGTACTTGAGCACTTGCTTTAGATAATTGTACTAGTTTTTTTTCTTAAATTAGGTCAGTTGTAACTTTTCTAGCTCAACTAATCAACTTCCACTATTATCCACTGATATTTCCGCAGCATAAAATCTTTACACATTTACAAATAGACTTTGGTGACATTGACTTGTTATTGTCTCTCACTCTACTGTTGTCAGGTCTTTTTAGGGGGGCTACACTGTAGCCATGTCTTTCTTCATGCATTGCTGCAAATTAACGATATCATAATCTTTAGGTGCCATGTCTTCAAGACAATTATGCATATCTTTTGCATGACATGGATACTGGTACCATAGGGGTCGTCGACCCTTCCGAAGCTGCACCAATTGTGAATGTGCTAGAACGCAAAAATCAAAACTTGACATATATATTAAACACACATCATCATTACGATCACACTGGTGGAAACATGGAGCTAAAGGCAAGATATGGTGCAAAGGTACATCAAAAAACTTTTTCACTGTTTGCTTTAGTAGTATTCATCTTTACTTGTACACCTATTTTCAAACAGATGGCCTTTATAATTGTTATCAACATTACTTAACAATTTCCTTCCGTATTTATTGAACTTAGGTAATCTTAATTCTTATGTGTTGACAATTGCACAAAGTAGAAGATAAAAATTGTGGAAATAATTCTTTAAGGGTTTAAGCTGTCATATCAGGTGTGAATTATTATTGTCTGAAATTTAGAATTAAATAAAGAAGAGATCTTAATTAATCTAATATGAGGCAACAACTCAGGTACATATTTGTGCAATTATGTAATAAATGCATAGAGGATATACTGGTTTCAGCAGCATCAATATTGAACCAGTTCATTCTTCAAATATCTCTTATCCCAACTGCAATCTGCATTATAACCAACATAGTGGGACATATATTTCTTCTGTAATGTAGCAAATGAGGAAATTTCGTTATCTTGTAATCGAACCTGAGGATTTTAGTAATGAATTTGTTGTCTGGGTAGCTTTTAATTTTCTGTTTGAGGAGAGATTGCAATTTACACATTTCCTTGCAGCAAAAACTGAACGTGAATGTATTGAGATTTTTACACTCAACATCTTGATGAAGATATAATTTAGTTCTCTGTACACTTTCCTTTGAAAACAGGTAATTGGTTCTGCCAAAGATAAACATAGAATTCCTGGCATAGACATAGCCCTGCATGATGGAGAATCGTGGATGTTTGGAGGTCATGAGGTGCTTGTCATGGAAACCCCTGGGCATACAAAAGGTACACTTTGGCTTAATGTTATAGTGTAATTAGGTTACACAATATTTGTTTTATTGTTTTTAACTTTTAAGGAAAGTGAACTCTCTGTTATTTACTTTATTATATTTGAGATATACTTGAAACACAACTTTTTTAGGATGTGAATCATTTGATGAAAGATTATTGACTCTCTAATAATCTTTCTTTAGAAGTATGGATACTGTTTCAAATTTATTTTGTTAGTTTGGACCTATTTTATAGGTTTATTTTACTTTTGATAATATTAAGTGAAGAAATTCTAAACTAAACTGTACTTAGTATTGTTTATTCACGTTGGAAAAAAGCTATGTATAGGTATTATAGCTTCGTGGAATTAGCTTTGGATTGTTTTAGTGTTAGTTAGCATATAAATCTTGGACACGGTTGATCTTTTCTACTTTTGGGCAGGTCATGTGAGCTATTACTTTCCAGGATGTGGAGCAATATTCACAGGGGACACTTTATTTAGCTTATCCTGTGGAAAGCTTTTTGAAGGAGACCCAGATCAGGTTTTCCATTATGCATTTTACTACTTCCTAAAAAGCAGTTTCACTACTACTAATTCACAAAATTATTTGGTATTTTGATAGATTCATGTGGTAAAAGGTGATCAATTAATCTTTTGACTAGTGTCGTTTTACCTCAAGTATTGATGTCCGGGCAGAGACTATTAATGATGAATTATGACTGTAGATTTTAGCTTTTGATCTCTGGTGTAAAGTGATTGTATTGACGGGTATTTCTCTAACTATGCTTTCAATATTAGTACCATTTGGGTTTCATTGCTAGTTCCCTTCTCCTAAGTCAGCCTTTTCTTGTTGTTTGCCTATGTGGTTAAGATAAATATATGTGGTCAAAGGAATGCTGTTTTGAACTGCCATTCTGTTTCTAAAGTTGCAGTAACTGAGTTGTGATCTGCAGCATCATTTTGTTGTTAAAAGTTAATACAGATTTCTTGTTTGGTGCAGATGCTTTCTTCACTAAACAAAATTACGGCTTTGCCAGATGAGACGAATATATACTGCGGACATGAGTACACACTGGTACTAAGACTTGTAATCTTGAATCTCACTACAATGTTTGAAATTAACACAATTTATTTCCAAACAGAGCAATTCAAAGTTTGCCTTATCTATAGAACCCAACAATGAAGCACTTAAAGAATATGCTGCACATGTTGCTCAAATCCGCAGTAAAAAGCTGCCTACGGTAACTTCAATATACAATTCGCATCTGAATGGCGATGCCTCTTTCTAGTATTATCGTTGTCATGCTTTATTTTATCGGCTCGCTGGAGTATTTTATTTAAATGTTTTCCATTCAAATTGCATTTCTCTTTTATTACTGGAAGATAATTGCATTACATCTTTTATAATTTATGTTCCGTGCTAGATTCCAACAACATTGAAGAGGGAAAAACAATGCAATCCATTCCTCCGCACATCCAGTCAAGAGATCCGGAAAAAATTGAATATCCCCCCTACTGCAAGTGACGCCCATGCTTTAGGTGTCATCCGCAAGGCAAAGGATAAATTTTAAAACAAAAAGAAATTATAAGGCCTTGTGTAAGGTTACGCCGGTCTGTGTTACTCCATAAGAAAAAGAAAACTGAACATTATGCTGCCTGATTGCATGTAATATGGCAGTTAATTCTATAAGTAGATCATTGATACGTCAGCAAGAGAAGATATTCTTTCTTCTCAATCCTCAGAATTCATACAAAATGAAATTGATTTTGAGCTGTACATGAGATCTGCATTATTTGTGTTCGTGTGATAAGTTTCACGGAGATCTTCAACCTCACTCAGGCTGGTAGGTAGTGGTATGTGCAGAGTCGGTAAAACTATCATAATTGTGTTACAGGCTCTGATGAATTGTAAATAACAATATTCAATGAATCTTGGAGCCATATACTTTTCATGAAAAAAGAAGAAGAAGAAGAAAGCAGAGGAATTTATTGACTTTGGAAATAATAGAGCACATAGTAGTGGTTGCAGACACGACGTCAATCAACTGCATTTTAGTGGATTGGTTGTCATCCATCAAATCCTCTAAGCTAACTTTGCTTTTCAAACCATCATTATTTTTGTCCACGTTGGTAATGATGAAATGGGATTCTCCCAGTGACTAATCAATATGAATTATTAGCATTTGCAATGTGATCTAAATTGTATGGACTGAGCTCTATATCTTGCTTTGTGTGGATTATGACAATTTCAATTATTTGGTGTGTTCGATTACTGTATTGCTTTCTCTTCTCGATGTAAACTAGGGTTATAATTTATAAATCTGAGATTTGATCTTAAAGTCTCATCAAAACTTCTCACTTCTCAACAATTAAGAGTTCATCATGAATACCACTTTATATCAGCCCATGAGCATTGTACTAGTAGACTAATTCCTGTTGAAAAAGGAATGTCACATTTGAATTCAAAGTTTGTACTATTTTCTATTTTCGTCTATATGAACCGCACTAGAGAGTATTAAACAATGCAATACAATATTTACTAAAAAAAATCAGTTGAAATATTTACTAATAATTAAAAAATGATACTAACCACATTCCCATTTTAAAAGTTGGGATAATTTTTTTTGTTTTTGGATTGCCCCACGGTATCTGAGGTTATTAACACCTGACTAATCTATGTCTCCCTAAATTGGAGACCTAGTTATAGTGAGTGAGGTGGTGGAATTTTTGTGTGTGTGTTGTGCATTGAAAATTAAATAAATTTTAGGGTCCGATAAAAATAAATTCTTAATAAAATGAATTATTAAGAAAGTGAATTTAAGAAAAATACTTTTATTTTTATGTGTTTGGGTATATGCTTTGAAGATATGCAAATTTTTATCTTGTAAATATAATTTCATAATGAGTTTGGTAGAAAAAAAATGAATTCTTACTTTGAAAAGAGGAAATGATTTTCCCAAAAATTATCATTTATTTCTGATCAATCAAAATTTATTTATTTCTACTAATTAGTTTTTAGTTAATAAATATTAACATTTTAAAATACTTTTATCAAAATAAACATAGCTTTGCAGAGCTTTTATTTATGTTCAATAAAAAATTATTTTTTGATTTTTTTACTAACTATGTTGTAGTTAACGAATTTTAACATTTTTTGAAAAAAATACTTTCATTTTGAGTATTATTAGCTCAAAGAAGACGTAATTGATGGTATTTACATCTATTCTTTAAAAAGAACATCTAAAAGGGTGAGATAATTTGCATCATCATAACATAGTGATGAAGCACAAGCTTATCAATATCATGAATCAAATCGTAATCTCTTAAGAGTTTACCTCATAAATTCGATTTAAATTGTAGTATAATCATATTTTGAGTAGACTCGGTTAGATTCGCGAATTGATTCGTTAAAATAGTTAAAATTGATCGAAATCGTAGATTTTACAATAAAATCACATATTCTATTATTTAGAATAAAAATGAAAATTTGAAGGATAATTTTGAAGAAAAATGGAGAAATAAATGATAGTACCACTTATAATGCACCCACAACTTTTCCATCTATAAGAATCTCAATCACAACATATATATATATATATATATATATTGCTTAGAGAATTTTAATAATTAATGAGTTTTAGAACAAGTAAAGCCTTTTATATTTTTTTACTTGAGACTAAAGACAATTATTTTTCTTATTTCTGTAAGAGAATATAGTAGTTTTTATTTTTCTGGGTATGTAAATACAAATATTTAAAATTTTTAAGATATTAGTTTATGCTAAAGGTATATAAGAATTATTTTATAATAAATTTAGTAAAACATAAACTCTACGGTCATATTTGGTTAAGGGATAACACTAAGAACAAGTCATTGTTCTTATTTTTTTTTTGCCAAACACCTCTTTTATTTCATCTGTGGACCCACATCATTGTAGAAAAAGTTGTATATGTGAGAGCAACAAGTTCTTATTTCAAACAAGAATAAGATTGTTCTTGATGGGTTAAGAGTTGGAAAATATTTGCTGGGTCACCAAAAATTAGTTCTAGAACAAATTTGTTGTTGCCAAATAGGCCTTACGAGTTTATGATTTGATTTTAAAATGACTTTACTCAAAATCTCGATATTGACCATCTTGAAGAAGCACCTTGATTTCTGGTTGATTGATGATGAGCAATCTACGAAAATAATAATAATCTTCAATTTTTCATCGCCGTAACTATGAGGGTGAGCAAATACCCCTTGAATCTCTTGTTCAAACGTATCTGAATTATTGGATGTGATATCTTATTAGCATTCAATTGAATTTAATAACTCAAATCAATCAAGTTCGGTTGGCACTCCTAATTAACAGGATGTATCTCGAGTTGAGGTACCAAGAGCTAGTAGTCCTGAGATTGAGCCTTGAAATCACTAATTTGGTTAGAGGAATATTTTTTCTGTTCTTCATCCTCGATTTCGAATTAGTCAGGTGCTAATAGCCCTGGACACTGGAGACTTTGAGTGGGTAAAAAAATCTCAAATTGACCAATTGTAATATGTTGTGGCTACAAAAATAAAATAATTATAATGTCCCAACTTTTCGAGCGTTGTTTAAGATCAGATGGATATTTCTAGTTATGACCTCACACATTCTACAAATTAAATAAAAAATAATAATTGTCACAGTATTTTGTGGAGAATTTTTTTTATATACATAGAAATTTGAATTCAAAAATTTACTTTTTTTCGGTAAATCAAATATTTACTTTAATTATACGTGACATAAGGCCCTTTCCTATATCGTTGTCCGGAACGTTACCTGACACATTCCGGCGCTAAAAAAGGATATACCGTTATTGTAACCGAAAAAAAATACCGTTATGTAACGCAAAGCGCTTCCGTTTTCTTTGCTCCTCTCCCTCCATCGTCCTCAAAAAGCCCAACTCAAATCCCCATCGTCTTCGTGCTCCGATGGCGATAAGTGAACCCGGTCTACGTCCCAGCGAATCGGACCCGGCGGTCTGCATCGTCCTCTTCGGCCGCAGCTCCTTCGTCGGCCGCGCTCTCGTCGCCGCCCTCCTCGACGCCGGCCGCCGGACCGTTCGGATCGCCGACCCCCTCCCCCCGCCCGCTCCGATCCGATCCGGTCCGGAAGGGGCCGTCCACCTCCAAGTCGACGTCACCGATCGCTCCGCCCTCCGCTCCGCCGTGTCCGGAGCCGCCACCGTTTTCCACTTCGACCCCGTCCCCGCCGTCCCATCCCCGTCCCCGCCTATAGCGTCCGACGAGGACTTCGCCCGCCTGCACGCCCTTGCTGTCGTCGGCACCAAGAACCTGCTCGCCGCCTGCAGGGAAGAAGGCATCCGGCGCCTCATCTATGTCGGTTCCGCCGATGTGATCTTCGACGGCAAACACGACGTCCGTGACGCCGACGAGTCGTTCCCGTACCCTGATAGGGTATAGTTCATGCTTGATCCTTGGGGATTCGGTCAGAGAATTGAGTCATGTAACGTCAGGGTTTTATGGGTTCTTGTGCTTTCTTTCTTGCAGCATGAAGATATGTTAAATGAGCTAAGAATGCAAATGGAGATACTGGTACTGAGGGCAAATGGGAAAGATGGGCTGTTGACGTGCGCATTGCGGCCTAGCAATGTTTTCGGCCCTGAAGATCCAAGTTTCGTGCCGTTTATTGTGAATGAAGCCAGAGCTGGCCGTGCAAAGGTGCGAATAATTTAAATCACTTCTCCTTTCACCCAGATTTATGTAGATGCCTGCTACTTGATAAGATTAATAACTTGGAAATGAGTACCTTCAATTGATCCGTGTATGAATTTATGGCTGTTTGATGTCTTGTTCCTTTTTATTGAGATGTGATGGTTTCTTTAGTGCAACAAGTTGTCAGCTCTATGTATACTTATTTTGGTGTCTTGCCTAATTACCTTAAGCTCTAGACCCTGCCACCAACATATTATATGCAAATTTAACCGAATGCTGGCAAAAAGACTCTAGGCTCTGGTTGACCATATCCTCCTCATTGTTTGTCCAAAGGTGGCTTCATGGTCATATGTGAAGGACCATCCATCTGTCACATTCCTCAAGACAACAGCAACAAGCTCCAAGTTCCAGAAGCTATCCAGCAGTCCAATGGAACTTGAAGCTTGTTGCTGGTGTTTTGAGATATGTGACGGTCTTTCACATTACGCCCATGAAGCTGCTTTGCGCAAACTATGAGGAAGATATGATCTACCGGAGCCTAGAGTATTTTATATAGTATTCGGTTAAATATGCATGCAATATGTTGGTGACAGAGTCATGGGCACCTAAAGATGGCTTTTGGAAGTTCATATAGCAGTAGAAGGGACAACAACATGTTCGAAGATTCATTTGGCTAATTGCAGATGATAGAGTACTAACTAATGTCACACAGCTCGCTGTAGGCTAGTGAAGAGTAATTTGTGCAGGAGGTCTGGACCATCGGCTGAGAGCTCTACATGTGTTGAGAAATTTTGAAGTGGCTTGAAGGCTTTGGAAATCCTTACTCCCAATCTTTGGACTCCCTTCTTCTCAGTTTCTTTTGATGACTGGATGTCCAACAACTTATCCTCTAAGTTTGTGTTGGCGGCTGTAATTGAAAATGCCTTGTCCATACTGAGACATGGTTGCAACAGACAGCAACCAGCTTTGATGTGGCCTCTTGAAATGCTTCATGAACCAGTCTACTGGTTCAGCAGGTCAAGTGGATTTGATGGACACATCCTCAACAAGGCTGGGCGAATTTGAATACAGATGAATCCTCCTGTGGCAACCCAGGTGTAGCGGAGGCTGGGGGTATTCTAAGGGATGAACATGGGAAATGAATTGAATAATTCATCCATAATACAAGGGTAGAAAGCACATTTACAGCTGTTGGAATGGGTGGTCTACGTTGGTCTGTCTATGATACGGGATCATGGACCTAGACAGGTTATACTTGAATTAGACTCAAAAGCTGTAGTGACAATGCTGGAAAAGAAGAGTACTCAAATCCCACATCTCATAAACCTGGTCTCATCCATGTTTGAGTTACTGGACTGATATTGGAGGGCAGTAGTGAAGCTTATTTATAGAGAAGGAAATGCATGTGCTGATTGGTTGGCCCACAGCTTAACACAAATCCCACTAGGCACAATTTTGTTATATGTGCCTCCGATGGTTTGAACCTGTTTATTGTTGGTGATGCAGTTGGTGCTTGAATACTCGGCCTTTGTGCTTCTTAGTTTCTTTTTATGTTGGGCATTGGCCCCGTCTTGTAACAGGGAAAAAAAGAATGGAAGATTTTGTGATTCATGACACCTAGCATGAGGGAGCACATAAGACACTGTACAGTATTAAGAATGTTTCTTTGGGGAAGTTACGGCATAGGATCAATAAATCAGAAAATTGTGGGCTTGAACAAATGAAAGTCTGGTGCTCTTGAGCAAAAAAAGGGGAGATCTTGTTCTCTTCTTCGCTAAATCCTGCTGATTCACATATCTAAGAAATGTGGATGAATCCTGCCAAAGTCCATTTGTACTTCATGAAATAGGTTTATTGAAAGTTACTGTGAAAGAAACTACATGAAAATGCATACTTCAGAGATGCCAGTGTATAGGAGATGCAGATGTTGTATGAAAGTTACAAACTAAGGATTTTTCTGATTTTTTTTTTCTTTAACATGTTCTGAGAGTTTTTAGGATAACTAGTTGAATGTCGTTTGTCTCCTTTTAACGAACAAAGAATATTTTACTAGTTCTTTTTCTGATTATTGTTTATTGAATATTAGATGCATGTTATAATTGTTTTCATCCTCACCCTCAGAAAAAAATAAGTTTTTCCATCTTAGTAATTTTGTATTTTAAAAATCAAAAGTACTTGTTTCAGTTGGTTATAGGAAGTGGTAGAAATGTGTGCGACCTTACCTATGTGAAAAATGTGGTGGATGCCATTCTTTCTGCGGAACATGCTCTATGCTCAGAAAATTTTTTGGTTGCAGGAAAGGTAAACATGTGAAATATTTTTATTACATCATACAATTGTCAATTGATTTCACATTTAAGTTTTTTCAGAAATAAGATGATTATCTTACTTTTGAAACTTTCTTACAGCCTCTTTTTATCACAAACAATGAACCTATAGAGCTTTGGGAGTTTATTAATAACACATTGGATGGATTTGGATATCAAAGGTATTTCGTAAGAGAATCTGGCTTATATTTGTTCTTTTTTATGTATTGCAGACTACATGACCATGTGATATCTGCTTATTCGTATACCTTTGCATCTTTGGTCGACATCAGAAATAGTTTTAACACTTAGACTGTCCACTGAAGGCAGATACTATGATGATTAAATCAATCTTGAAAAACTTGATCTGATGAACCTGTGATATAGATGAGATTTTTGGACTTTCTTCTATTCAATTTAAAATAACCTTGCAAATCATGAGAATAAATTCTCGAATGCGGTGAACCTAAAATGACTTATGTTGTAACTCAGAACACAGTAACTAACAACATATGAACAAAAAACATTAGATGCAGGAAACCCTTTTCAAGTCGCATGGGACGTGGTCCCATAGATATTTGTTTGCTGTTATTTTTTTTAAAAGCCCTTTTCAAGTTGGAACTGAATGAAAAATGCATGGCTCTTTTATATTTTGAATATTCACATCAATTTAAATTGGAATGCCTTCCCAAAACACATTAATTTGGAATACTTGCATTCTCCTCAGAATGAATTGAAGATATTTTATCCATGTCAGGCCTATGATTCATCTTCCTGTGAAGCTGGCTTTGTTCATTGTTTTCCTGGCCAAACTGGCAACAGAGAAGTTGGGTCTTCGCAACCCAAATATCTCTCCTGCTACAATTTATACTCTCACCTGCACAAGGACTTATAATTCTTTTAGAGCTAAAGAGTTGATTGGCTACTCACCAACAGTATCAATTCAGGTTTGTGACAATATGTGTTTCTTTACTGTCATGTTGTCACTGCTGTTCCTCTCAAAAAGAAAAAAAAATTGTCATTGCTGTTTAAGTAGCTTGCCATTGGTATTGCATGATATGTTTCAGATTACATGATTTTCAGAATGGCATCATCTGCTTGATTATTCATCTGCCTCTGCTGTAAATAGAAATAAAATTCTATGTGCATTTTGAATTAATAACTCATAGATTACTAATTGTAATAAAGAGTGCACCTAAAATATGTCAATTATGGCAAAGGTGAATGCTTCAATATTCAGAGATATCACAACTTCAGTAAAGATATATCAAAACCAAAGACAGAGACAGAGTAATGGGAGATTCTTGTAAAAAGAGTAATGGGAGATATCATTCTATCTTAAATATTTGAAATAATTTGGTAGAAACAACAAATGTGCAACTAGACACGGATGCATAAAGCTGTAATGTAAAACTTATTAAAAAATAGGGTTGATGCATAATGCTAGATAAGACCTCGATCTTGCCAACCCTGTGATAAAATATTGAGTTAGTTCTTTTCTGAAACAGGGAAGGATGAGGTGTCAAGTTGGACACGCATTCATTTTATTAAAGATTTATGCCCGTTTTACGTGTATGTTTGGATGGCTAGTGTTTTCTCTCTCATAATTCATAACTCATTCCCTCACCATTGAATGTCCATGTTGTACCACATTGTCCACAAAACATCTTTCGTCTCTGAAGAAGCATCCATCTGTTTGAGACCAAATAGCCACAAAAAGGCTAAAGGAGCAGCCCTATCTCGTCCAGTCATGTAAGCCATGATGCCCAGGTTTACACCCTTTCTCTGAATGAGAGCCAGAACTGGTTCTCTGAGCTTACGTCAAGCCACCCACATCCACTTTCAGACTGTACCTTACTGGCAATGTTGCAACCAAAGAGAATATTTGGTACGTCTTCCTGCACAGTGCCACAAAGACTGCAGCTTAATTCAGAATCTGGGGTCGATCTTGTCATGTACATCTTGGTGACTATCCTCTTGCGTCTTTGGAGCCATGTGAAAAATCTGATGTTTAAAGGGGCCCATGTCCTCCATATTTGTCTACAATCCTTTATCAAATACTTGAATGGAAGTGCGTTGTCTGTCTGCCTCCCTACACAAGATACCACCTCTTATTATTATTATTTTGAGAGAAAAGTGTGTTGTCTATATAAAGATTCCTACACAAGATGCCACCTTTTATTATTATTATTTTATTTTTTTTGAGATAGAAGCTTTTGTTTGTCTGAAGCTCCCAGGCACAAGATGACACCTCTTATTCGTACCAAAAGGGATGCACGAGGATTTGTGAATTGATCCAAAGGCCCGGGAAATTCTCAAAGACCTACACTAGTATTTAAAATTTTCTTGCTTCGACTGTTGAGCGTTCTACGAAGAAAATGTATGATCCATGTATTGAAGCAGGGGAACAGTGTGTCTTGTCCCAAGGACGGAGAGAAACTAGAAAAGGCTCCTACATGACATGCAACATATGAGCACCGAGCTAAGGCATCCACTCCTATGACAAAGAGCATTGGAGCTAAAGGGCATCTTTGTTGCACCTCCCTTTGGGGTTTAACTCATCCACACGTCAGGCCTCCATAATTAGCACGTTGTATCCATGAAGCCTTTTTCATGGAGGATGACATTGAAATCATCTCTTAGGAGTCATGTTGTATCCATGAAGTTCTTTTTCATCAGTCTAAGTTCGTCCCAGAGTAATGTTCTTCGTGCATCCTCGAGGGAGCCATATATGCATGTTAGCATCAACTATTTGGAGTCAGATAAACTTCCGAGGAGGATGGATATAGAGAAGATTCTTGTTCTTGAGTCTATCTATTCAAACATATCTCCTTTTCGGAGATACGTTCTTCGTGCATCCTCGAGGTAGTCATATATGCATGTTAGCTTCAACTCTTTGGAGTCAGATCTACTTCTGAGGAGGACGGATATAGAGAAGATTCTAGTTCTTGAGCAATGTTATCAATATCGAGAGTCTAAGTAGATTCGTTTTTTGTCCCGTAGATTCGTATTGTAAAATCGTATCGTAAAAACGTAGAATTTATGTCCCGGATAATTTTAATTATAAAGATACGAATAAATATATCCTAAACTCTAGATAGATTATATATCTGAATAAAAAGGAATATGAGAATCTACCTTTTTGTTTCTCACTTTATTTGCCATAAAAAATGCAATAGGCTAATGAAAAACAAAAAAAAAGTTGCAATGCCAAAAACCCTATATTAGATTGGCCAAACCCTTTTATATCATTTTTTTCTTTCCAGTAATGCCCTCTGGTCATTTTCTTCATGAGGGACATGCAATCGCCGATTTCACTACGAGTCGTGCGTTTCTAACGAGTTCACCGAGTCAAATCTCGACCCCACCCGAGTTTGAACCATTTCCGATCCTGACTAGAGTTAACATGTTTTCCTGTAGTAAACTCTTAAACTTGTACGAGTTTAAGAGTCTAACTCGCGAGTTTAACAACATTGTTCTTGAGTCTATCTGTTCAAACATATCTCCTTTTCGGGCCAACAAATATCCTTGCGTCTGATAGAGTTTAATGAAAAGAAATTATCCATCCAAATGCTACCAATCCGATGCCATGTGAAGGAATCACAAGCTTCCAACTTGGTCTTCTACAGCATAGCAACATCATCGACCATTATTTCGGGTACCTAGAGCCCTTCCTCGACCTCGGGTCCTTTAGCCCTCTAACATTCCAGCTGATCACTTTCACTGGGAAGGGCATATCTTCCCCGATATCATGGAGTGAATGAGAACTCCGCTCTTCCTAGCTGTTGACTGGCTCCCCAGTCCCAGGTGCTACTTAGCTTGCATCACTTCAATCTGCAACTTTTTCAAAGACCGGCCATTTACCACTT
>LTAE01002366.1:0-26688 GCA_001647135.1 Pontederia paniculata | reverse complement strand
GGAGAAAGAAAACTGTTCACATACCTCAGATTTGTTTATGGATGTATACAGATTTTTTACTTTGGGAACCTAAATGGGCTGGCTCGTGACTTGCTGTGGAAACTTAAATGCCACCTAGTTACTAGGAAAAGAGAGCATTTAAAAAGGTTGACATCTATTACCCACTTACTTTATTTTAATAAGGTGAAATATTATTTGCTGATTTATTTTTTAAGAATTACCGAATTAGCTCATTGTCCATCTTTTATATTTTCTTCAATTATACCAAATAAATATAATATTTTTATTTCTAACATTTTATTATATAGATATTATATTTAATATACTGCCGTACCCGTATCCTAGTTTTTGAAAAAATGAAGTACCCCGTACCCGTACCGGGTACCGGTACCGTACCCGTATCCATGCTACACTGCTTCCCCGATATCATGGAGTGAATGAGAACTCCGCTCTTCCTAGCTGTTGACTGGCTCCCCAGTCCCAGGTGCTACTTAGTTTGCATCACTTCAATCTGCAACTTTTTCAAAGACCGGCCATTTACCACTTCTTCATCCCTCTTTTGCAGCCTCCACGAATTCCATCTTCGTCATGCTGCAGTTGTTTGTCAGATCGCTGTTTTTTTTCCCAATATAGTTTTCGCTCCCATCTCCTAGTTGCTTGATTCTTTTTGAAACACTGAAAATTTTCTCCCTGATATTTGCTTTCAGATGTGTGAACTTGTTTTATTGTCACGACTCCTCCCGTGATCTCCACGATTGTGTTCCACTTTAACCTTTTTAAGACTTCCAGATTGTTCATTATCATCTTTTTTTGAGAAAGTTCATTATCATCAATGTCACATAAAAAAATTGAGAAGAAATTGACAATAGGACACACCACAAACAACATATTTGAATGTTACCTTACATGATATGAAGCACAAAAAAAAACGCAAACTAACTGATCTGATCCACAAAATAACTAGTAAATTGTTATAGTACTGCTTTTTTAAAAGGTCTTTATCTGTTGCAACAAATCATTTTGTCAACCAAGATTTTCGAAGGAAAAATGAAGTTTTATTACTTATGTACGTAATTAGAATAATCTGGTTTATGTCAGAGTTCACAAGGTGATAAAAGGATTCTGGGACTTGATAGAAAAGCTAAAAGCAAGCGAAAGAAAACATATTTAAGTGAAGATTCTAGATTTACTAAACCACTAAAGAAGTACATAACCAACCATTCTGATTCAATGTTTGAGTACCCGGAGACTATATCACCTCTGGATACAAAGTTATCTCCAGTCCAACAGTTTTGAAATTGATTTCTGTTATCATATCTATCTAAACTATTTCCAGTCAGTCAGGAGACATTGCTTGAGCATTCGACCATTGGAATGACATTATGACTTAATATCTTACCATTTCATGTTGCCCACTCAAAAGTTAAAACTAATACAGGAACATTCTTGAATTAAATTAATGCAGACACTATTATATCTATGCAGTTTATATAATGTCTAAGTAACTAACAAGGAGATGTACATGATGTTTGAAGTTGTGTTTTCACGCGAGCCAAAATGTGAAAGATAAAATGTACCTGATGGGTCCTCTAAACAAATGTACATGATGGTTGAAACATGTTTTCACGTGTGACAAAAGTGCAGATATACACCGTTTTCCGTTGCAACTGTAGTATTGTGCATCATTGAGCATTATCTAAAGTTATATTTGTCAAACTACATGCACTTGGTCTTTAGGCAAGCAATTAAAAGAGGTAGAGGAGAATTAACAAAAAAAAAGGTAAAGAAGACTCCAGAAAAAAAGAGGTAGAGAAGACAACATAAATATTTCTTCTTTTGAGAAAGGAATGAAACACATTGACAGCAATGTTATGTTACTGATGTAGATATAAAAGAACAAACAGCAATATAAAGCTTGTTTTTTTCTCTTTAACTAAAGTAATTTATCTGTCTTCGGATACATGCATCTGAAGATTCTGATCATGAATCTGTCATTTACAGGATGGCATTGGATTAACTGTGGAATCATTCTCGCCATTAGGAAAAGACTTGTATCACTTTAGAGAGAAAGATATGGCGAGCACATCAAAAGCTGATAAATTGTTAGGCGGTGGAGTAGGTTGTTTCAACAGCTTCATCTGAACCTTCCTTTTTTTCTTCTTTATTTCATATTTGCATCAACTGTAGTTAGAATTGAGTCATAGATTGCAGCAGTTCTTAGGACCTTGGCAATTTGCATGCATGTTGGAGAAAATATCATATTTCTTGAATTACTGCAACTCCTGCATTACCTGTATCTTTATTAGTTTTAATCTATTTCAGTAGGTATCATATCCATTTTAAGGTTTTTAAACTTTTATTTCCTGTCTTGCAGTTGCTGATTTGCTTCTGTGGAGAGATGAAAAGAAAACATTTGGTCTTGTTTTTGCTTTATTTGTATTATTTTATTGGTTTGTTCTTTCTGAAAGAACTTTCATTTCATCAACTGCCAAAATTCTGATGATGGCGTCATTCACTCTTTTTATCCATGGAAACTTGCCCTCAACACTGTAAGTAGTAGCTTTAATACTCTTTTTTAAGTTAACTCCCCATAAAGAAAAACCATACTTCAATCTGCAATGGTTTTATTTCTTGTTACTACTCATCCTAAATCTAAATTGAAGCTGTCCAAAATCTTTAGATGATCCACTCTTTTTTCATGTATATATAATCACTGAAATATAAACTACTTATTTGCATGCTTGAACCATTTTGCATTTTGAATCTGAGAACTTACTTATAGGGTACATTTGATATTTTGTACTTATTATGGTGAAAGTGATACAGTTACAGGAGTAGTTAAATTTTTTCCTATCAGATGTGATTAATTGTCCTCTCAGATGCTGGACATACAGAATATCTGATCATTTTTGTTTATATATGCAATTGAGTACTTGCCTTTCTTTCTCTCTAAATAAAAGTACTTGCCTTTTGACAAATACTTTGAGTACATTTGAACATGTAATTACGACATTTATTACCTTAACCTCAAATGTGATCATATGTCTGATAATATTAGCATCTTTTTCTTGATCTTAGAAGTTTTTTTTTTTGAAGGGGTAGAAGTTATAATTATGATGAACTATATTTGAATGCTAACCACGGTGTGTATTTGCAGGTATGGTATAAAGCTTGAGAAGATATCTTCCTCTTGCTTTGAAATCTCAGAATCAACTGTTAAACAGTTTTGTCTCAGATTAGCATCCTTGTGGAACAGTGGCGTTCGTGCATTGAGATTAGTAGCAAAAGGTGATGATTGGAATATCTTCCTGAAGGTTAGAGAAGCTATCTGAATATTTTCCCATGCTTCATGTTCTTCTATACGGTGGTTTCTACAGATGCCATATTTTTAAATTGTAGTGCATTATGGACAGTTCAAACCTTCACACCATGATGTAGTCTGAACATGTTTAGAATTTTTCTGGAAGAAAATAAATGCATGTAGCATGGCTATTTTTGCAATTTATCATATTCTTTATTTTTTTTTAATTATGTTGACCTTCAGGGAAAACTGTTGTTAGAAACTCTGGGAAATCTGATAGCTTAACAGCATTTTGTTGCAAAACAAAATCATGTGTTTCTATATGGCTGCAAATTGTTAGGCATCTTTCACTTGTAAAACACTCTTTCAAGATTATTCATCTTCTACCCTAGTGGAATAGATATATATAGGCTGAAGAATTATTTGACTTGGTGATGCTTATTTGTGCTGCATTATATATTTTAAGAAAGTCGTGAATAATTTAGTCTTCTGCTTGTACTGTCTTGTAAATATATGGAATTTCAGAGGTCGTCCAACTATTGACGAATAAGCACTGTGGATTTTCAGGAAATTGTCTATTCGTAGGTAGTTGAACAGAATGCATGGATAGCATAAACTGTTGTAAGCAGAGGATAAGAAAAAAGATTAACTTGTGAACATCTAGTCATGATTACATATGTTTTGATTGGTGCAGGTAGCTGGCTCTCTTTATCTAGTCAAGTTGCTACTGTGCATTCCTTTCTCAATATTGATTGGCCTTGGTAAGATTGAAAGTTTTGGTTTGTGGTTACGGTTTCATTCTACCACATGCTTAATATTCTTTTGGTGCAGATTTGGCGTCGCTGTTTATCATCTTTATTGTATACGAACAGTGTGAGGATGAAGTTGACAAAATAAAAGCTGCTTCTGCTGTTGTGCTCGAGAAATTGAAAGAACAATTGATGTTGAAACTTGCTAAAATCTTTGCAACCGATGTCAGCAAGGGTTAAAATTATCAATATTGGCATCTCCAATGATCTACCATGTTTTCAGCTGAAGCGATCACTTGAAGTATACACGTCATTCGTGTAGGTTACAGAGACTAAATAAGTAAGTTCATAGCATTCAAAAAGTAAGTACACATCATCCATCTATATTGACTTTTTTCCACTGGATGCTAAGGGGTACCTACATATTAGTTACGTTATATCAGATATAGGAAGTAGTGTGCATGTTCAAGATGCATGTTCAAGATGCATGTCCCTGGGGTGAAATTTTGTACATGCCTAAAGGTGCTTGGTATGATTGGTGTTGTCAAATAAGCCAATGTTGCAGAATTTGTACATCTTATATTTTCCTTCTTTTTTTTTTTTTTTTGCTTGGGGACATTTTCTTCGATCATGCTGATCGCTTCTATTGCTTTCCCTAAATCTCAAATTTCTAGGAATCATATGATTTGTTAGAATAAACTTTGATGTAACGATAATGAGATCGGGTTAAGACTAATTCAATGTGCCCCGCAAAAATCATAAAAAAAACTGTTTGTTTCCCTCTGCACTCCCTTTCATTATAATTTTTTAATCCTAAAATATAATTTACAACTCAACATTAACAAGTTCGGATTATATGCTCAAATCATTCCGTCGACTTGACGGAATTTTATCATTTTGGTGTAAACTAGTTTTTTAATAATTACTAAATATTTTTTTATTCTTTCTTTTAGTAAACAAACAACAGTTAACTTCTCCATAGAATGGGAGCTCCTGACATTTATACCCTTTCTTTGTTACGAAGAATGAACGGTAAACTTGAATTATTATAATTATACATAAAATTTTATCGGAATTTGAAATTTTGGAAAATCCTAAAATTTGAAATTAGAGAAATCATTTTGGTCGTCTTATCATTGCACTTGAGTCGCCAAGATAGAATTGTTCGTTTTTTTATGATTGCATATTCCAATTAAAGTCGGATTTAGAGTCGTTTAAATTAATCTAAAATGTTAGATTACTTTTTAGAGTTAATTCGATTATGCATATTGAGAATCGAGCCAATGTGGTATTTTGTAGAAAAGATCTCAGGAAGATTGAAGAGTTTCTCGTTCGATTGTACGGACTTTATACTTATTTATTGTCGTCATTTTATAGAAAAGAGTTCTCATACATATTATACTATGGGTTTATTACTGTCCCCCTCTTTTAAAAAAAGGACAACTTGAGGTCTGATCCAACGGTTGATACAAGAGGCATCAAGTTGTCCCTCTTTACAGCAACATTTTGTCCATATACTATTGCATCAAAACTTTACCATGAGTTTTATTCTAAAAATTAATTAATTTATTTTGGTAAGCCAAATCAAAATTTATCATTTAATTTTTGCCAAATGGTTGATTCACATATATAATTCACACAATCGTTGTGCTCATTTTTACGAGTTAAATAGACGTTAATTCGTAAGTTAGTTGTCTACACGTAAAAATTGAAAATTGAAAGCTTGGACCGAGTATTGACCATAATAAATAAAAATTTTAATGAAGGTGTACTCAACTTAAATAGAATATACTCTCTACCGTCAGATTTTATATCTGTAATTAAAAATAATAAGTAAATTATGAATCTTAAATAAACTACAGCACATTTCAAATCTAACAGTCCATTTTATGGACACGGTGCCTCCATTAAAAATTCTTCAATCAAATGTCAAATGTCTACCCAAAAATAAAAAGAAAAACTTGGCCAAAAGTTCCTTGTCCCGCCCACTATCATTTTGCAATGCATCTCATTCCTTAAGGATATCGTATGATGTATCAAATAAATCAAGAATAATTGTACCGAGGCTGACGGCCTCTTCTTGTACCTTGAATAGGAAATTTTCTGAAACATGAATCATTCCTCTTCCTTCTGGTGCAAAACTTACCCAAACATATGGGGAAGTGGTCTCACCGCCATAAAAGCATCGACCATCTGGAAACAAAATAATAAACAATAATCGATAAAAGATCAAACGAGATTAAACCAGAGAAAAAAATATGAATTCCTGCGAAAAGAAATAACCAGATAGGCTTTTCCTAGAGTATCGACAAAAAAATGGCAGCCAAATTAAATGTGTCACATGGTAAATTTAAAAGCTATTGAAGATGTGAAGAATAACCGTAATTTTTGTTCCTCATATTCTGAAACAAAATACTGAGATATTTTAGTATGAAAAAACTATCATTGTAACCAAGAAACTTTTGCCGCATTTAATTTACATATTGAACCCTGTCCATTTTAAGAAATCATGAACAACCATTTTGGGCCAACGAATTATGAAATGAACTTCTCATTTTGTGTTTTCCAAGAACTAAAAGTGAACTTCACCAGGCAACAGCATGACAGATCCTTCAAAAGTAAAAATAAAGTCAACATATTGCCTATAATGATTCCTTACTTCCTCTGTGACTCCCGCCCTTGCCTTCTGATGGCGTTCAACCAACTCAGATAAAACCTCAATCAGACGTTTTTTAACCTCACCAGTTAACATTCGCCCTGCTCCATATTCCTGCATTTTCCATGAGATATGCAGGGGTTGCCAACATTATAGATAACTTTGATAGAAATGCCTTTAAAACAGAATTTATGATCTTGAATAAGGCATCTAGTACCTTCCTGATATGCTCAAGCTCAGCATCATCATCAAGAAAGAAACCAAGGTACTTGACAGGAATATCGACCTAACAATGATCAGAATAAAAGATCACAAACTGTGCAGTTAAATTGTTTTGCCTACCCTTCATAGACAAAGAATCCTTGATAATAGAAAAGCCCAATCAAATTATATATATATATAGCACACAAAAAACAGAAGAATGTATACCTCCAGGTTTGCTCCATATTTTCTGTGGTTCTCAATGGAATCCTGACCACCAGAGAAGGCATACCTGTTGACCTGCAGACGCAACATATTACCTATGGCTTTGACCAATATTTTTTCATATTTCAGTATTCATGTTAAGGTTGAAACTCAGTTTGAAGAGATAAAGGAGTGACATTCCTTTCTTAATATAAGCCTTCCAATTGTTTTATCAGAAAATAACAAATTTCTGCTTCGTCCATGTTCTAAATCTAAATCCAACTGATGAACATTCATATCGACACACTAATCACAAGTAAGATGTTCACATTGACTAAGTAGGATCAATAAACCAATACAAACACTATCGTGTTTCCATAACACAAAACAGTGACACAGGTCCAGTGGTACAAGATCATGAAAATGTCACCATAATACTTTAAAAATGTTGCAGAAACATGATTAAATTTTCATAAAGATAATATTGAACTCTATGAAAGTTGAAGAAACATAATACTGAACTCTATAAATCTTCATAAACATAATTTAATTTTCATAATGACACAAGCCCATGCTGTTTTTTGTCTGATATCCATAAAATCTGCTACCTTTATAAATAGTGTGGCTAGCAGAAGCAATGGAGGACAAAAGAGGAAGATGATAGCATGCACCCTCATACGATTGTACACTCCTGTCGTCCTTCTGAAACCACTTTGTCCTCTTATTACGAAGGAATACAAGAAATGACAAATAAAGTTCAAGGTCCATTGCTATCAATTCATTTTTACTTATTAATCTACATTCCCTTTGTGTCTATAATGTAGCACCAAGGTTTCCACCAAAAGCTGGTCATGCTAGTTTAATTTGAAGACTTCTAACAAGACACACCCTCATTTGGCATTTAGCATAATGGTTAATCAAATAATATTGTTACATGGAATTAGAGGACAAACCTTTGTTTTTATGTCTTTGGGTGAATCAGTCACATATATTGCGGAATTCGGATCACTTGCAGACATCTTTCCTGTCTCCCCCTGTGGGTAATCATAAGAGTGGTCACTGATGACTAATAAGCAAGGAAACTAGTAGCTGGATGTCAAAAGTTTTAAAATAGTGATATAAGAGGAAACCAAATTCAGTAAAAAAATAGTTTTGTCAGTTTATTTCCTGTCACTGATACAGGTATCCAATATAATTAGTTGATAATTCAAAACATATGAAAAGCATAAAAAACGTAGGTGTTTCTGCATTTTTCAGTGATAATCACCTTTAGCATTTTCATATGTTGGTTTCTTTTACCTATTTGACTCAAGTGTTTATCATCAACCTAGTTCACTGCTAAAATTAAATTCCACAAAAATCGAGCACCTTATCAGTACGTCACAAGAATGTTGATGGACAAGTACTTCCTTATCTTACCTCTTCTATCAATTCCACACTATCAGAAAAGGTAAAGCTTGCCCAATTGACAAGCAGGAAAAAGTTACCTGGCCAAGCAACTATTCGACTTCCAATCAGTCCAGTGTGAGCCAGTCATATGGTTTCAGACAGTTGTTTTGTGCAGATCGATGAGGAATTGAAGATGGACTGCAGGATAAAAATGGAGAGCTACAGCCCCCTGAAAGAGTCTATGCCTTGCTCCTACAGGTAAGTTTACTTGAGTTTACTGAACAAGATGGGAAGTGGGAGATGGCAAGAGCTTTGTGGAATGGAAGAATTGATGATGAGGATATCTTCCACTTGTTTATTGGATGTGTAGTAACAAAGCATATATGGAAAGCCTCGAAGTGCATAGATCCCTGCTCACCAGAATTTTGCAGAGCCTCAGGGTAGGAGGCTAACACCAGCATAGTCATACATATTGTTTAAGACGTTACAAGTGCAACATTACATCACTTACTATCTTTTTTTGTGGAGTGATTATACTTACTATCCTATGGGCTATTCAGGATTATCTTTTTTTGTAGATCTAGATACCATATGGAAAACATTTTATACCATTTCTCCACTTTAATCAAGGAGCAGAGAGATACAGTTTCAGTTAAAGGTAATTTGATCCTATTCTTGGGAGGATTTTGTATAGCTTTTAATCTTCACTTGTACGATCAAATCTAGTGTTATTGAACTCAAAAAAAAAAACTAATCAAGTTGTAACTTGTGAGCTAACTGTAGTACAAACATAGGTTAAAAGAAGTTCTTATTCTGGGAATCAGGCATCTTCATTCAGTGATGAATAATAAAGGTACTTTATACCCAACTTCCATAGGAAATCATATGGCAGGGTTCCATTACCAGCTAATAACATAAGAATACCTGCAAAGCAGGGAAGAAGGATGATTCAATCAAAGAAGGTTTCTGATAGCCTATCCTAGGCGCAACATCCCGAGTCATTCTGAAATAAGGATCCTGAAAGAACCAAATATGTATATCAAGGAAAAATTCCAAGTGCTAGATTATGATCTTTTTAAGGGAACAGCTATCATGCTGCATTGCATATGACAGAAAAAATAGCTACAAAGATGCATGATCCAAGAAAGAACTAGAAAATTTTTGGTGAGCAAAAACAAGCAATTAATCAATTTGTTCCATCTTCATGAGGCTGAATGATTAATAACTTCTTTTTGCTAAAAAAGATAAACATCTACATGAATTACCATGGAATATCAACAACAATATTATGGTTTTAAAGAAAGATTATGGAAGTCCTAGCAAAAGAGATTAAAGGTTGGTGAACAAAGCTCACTAAGTCTTTTCTTATACGAATAACTATCTTTCACGAAGGAATTATGTGGATTGTGAAACACAGAACGCTAAGGGTTTGTCTGAACATAGTTTATGAAAAAATATACCTTAACTGTTAAGATCAACATTGCAGGTTTGTGAAATTCAACATAGGTGACTGATTATTGGTGTGCAAACAACATCCTTGCATTACCTTTAATGAGCGTCAAACTAAAGCAATTAGTACTTTTTCTATACTTAATAGGCAAGGACCCAATGCTTGTATACTCCATTTGCAATCTAGTTTTAGCATTAGCTTAGTGTTTAATGTTGAAGATTGGTACCAACATCGCGGTATCAGTGAGCTTCCTCCCCTACCCACAGGTTCTTCCTCTGAGTACAAGCACTTTGTGGACGGTTGATCCAATCATCCACCTTCTGCATTTGATTGGATTACTAAGAATGATTCTCGTCATCTTGATATCGTTTTTAACATGTATAATCTTGCAACTCGTCACGGTTAAGTTTTTCTAAACAGGGTGAACTGATGTAGGACAACCAAGCTTATGAACCCTTGGTCTTTAGTAATGAGCCTTTAATTCGATCCCTTTAGTTTGTTTGGTTTCCTTGTTATTTGGACCATAGCATGTTTAGCACTCTAAATCCCCTGAATAGTTGTTTACAGTGGTTATGCTACTAGATTGTTGGCATCTTGCAGAATTTCCATCGAATTAAGTTGACACATTTAAAATCATAAGTGGAAGGAAAATGCAAGAGTGATTATATTGACAAATTCTGTAGATATGAAACCTGGTCAATGGCACATGGTATCAAGCATCTAAGGTTATCTTTGCCTGCAAAGAGATGTGGAAATGAACTCGGAAATGATGGTACCGCCTGCACATAATAAGAAAACTTCTTCCTGAGGGAACTGTAGACATATAATTCAACTGTTGTATCATAAGGAAATAACCAACGATTATTGTACTTTATTAATGAAATAAAAAAGGCGCCCTCAACTATTTTTCACAAGGAAAAGTCATATAAAATATCAAACCAAGAAGAAACAAGAAAAGGTTTGTTTGATCATTAAGCTTTGTCCCGTAATTCCAGTGAGATGGCTATCAAACGTCTATGCTATGATCTCCATGAATAGATGCAATTCTTTTCTTGAGAAAAAATGCAATTATTTCATACGATGACTTTCTTCTTTAGTAAAAATATTTTCAGAACAGTATTCCATGTTTGATGTGTTTTGCCACAAGAAAAATCTTAGTAAACAGAAAATATTTCCTGGTTGAACAAAAGGTTCTACAAGTTTGGGAAAATTGTTTTCTTCAAAAAAAAGAAGATATTTCTCAATCAAAATCTACCTCATGTTATTTATGTACAATATTTTATTATACAACCAGACACAAGAAAACATATTATTCTCTCAAAAACTGTTATATTCAATTCATTTTTCTATAACTTATTTCAACAATAAACTTCAAAGAAGAATGAAGGACATTGAAATAGAACCTGCACAGGAGGGAAGCTAATTTTTCCAATATGGTCCTCGTTTGTGAAGCCAAATATTCCAACAACCTGCATTGCAAAATAAAATAATTGTAGGAACTCCTTGCAGTATACTTAGGACTTACGAAGAACTCATGAAACATAAAACTACCCTCTAAAGAGTACATCCACTAACAGATACCTTATTAAATGTAACACATTTTGCAACTTTGACCATATTCTCATAGAATTTGCTGCAAAGAATTTTCCATTGTCAGGCATCTATCATTAATAACAAAAATCACCCAATCTATTGGATCTTACAAATATGAACAAAATAATTCCAAGACCAAACAATATGCCTGTCAGGTAATAAGCAGAAAGATATATAAAGAAAGCAGAATGCTTGCACCATATGTGAAAGCACAAGTAAACATGCATGTATACAAACAAATAAAATGAAAACAAGCATAACAAACAGTATCGCAGTGCAAAACCATGCTTCATGGAACAATGCAAAGTGAAGAAACAAATTTAGAACGATACGGCATTCTTCACTTGTTTATCTATCTCAGTTTTCGCTTGTAAAGTCTTAGTTTTCCTTGTTCTGACCATATTATCAGTTAAGAAGATCCTAAACATTCAAGCAATATTGATTTAATAGTTGCATAGGTCTCATTTGGTTATGAACACAAGCTATCTCCGAAAGACCCACTGAATGGACAATAGTTCCAGCCATACATGTTTTATCATTTTTTTGAGAAATTAACTGTTTTAATGCACAAGAATAAAGAATATCAGAACAAAAAATACCTACCCACCGACATAATCAAAGTCAGAGAAAATGAAAGTTCTTGTTATGTCAAAACCACATGCAATTATGTCCTTTGCGTTTTCACGAGCAAGCCTTTTACACTCCTCGACTGACAAGTTCTTCCACATGCATTTCTCATCATCTGTTAGTTGTATGACAAGAGGAACTTTGAAAGCATCTTGCATGTATCTGCAAACAAAGTAAAGCTATGACAATAAGAGAACACAGATTTTGTATTCTACGCAAATTCAACAAAGCATTGTAGAACTTAAGAACATAATGCCAC
The DNA here is from genome assembly GCA_001647135.1 of Pontederia paniculata. Lineage (NCBI taxonomy): Eukaryota > Viridiplantae > Streptophyta > Magnoliopsida > Commelinales > Pontederiaceae > Pontederia > Pontederia paniculata. Next base: position 14,259 of record LTAE01002366.1, on the reverse strand, counting down.
ATAAGGAAGAACATAAATACATCTATATTCAAATGAAAGCAGGCTTCTTTAAAGCTCCTTCCGAAAAATTAATAGGTCCAAAAGATTTTCCACATCTTTTTTTAGCAAAAAAATAGCCAACTTCAGATGAGCGTTGCTAACAATATCAGAAAGAACATTTTATTGGCAAAAAGAAGAATTCTAGACAACATTGAAAACTAGAACTTCCAGGCAAACTAGATAAGAACTTTGATTTCCACTTGCATCATTTCCTTGGACCAGATCGTTTTAACATAAAAAAAACAGAACAAGCAAATGATTTCCAGTTACACATCTGGCCAATCAAGTATTAACCCCAATGTACAAGATTTCTCATTGAACATTTCAAAATGGATTGAGGAAATAAAATGTTGTGATCGTCAGGCCTCCTAAGTCAATATATCAACTTTTGGTCAGCAGAATACTCAAAGTCAGTATAAAAAGAATGAACAGTAAAGCTCGTGGAGCAATTTTAATCGAAGTTTTTTCCCATGGAAGATAGAGAATTTCATCCGCAACCAGTGTGTTCTTCTATCACCCGAGTATCCATTGTATGCGCATCTTTTAATTTTTTTTACATGCAATTTATAAAACAAAACTACTAAGAAACATTTTCCAATGAGTGAGTGAATATAGTAGAAATGTTTTTTTTTCTCAAAATGGTTTCGAATACGAATTAAGGAACAAAGAGTAGCCGGAATCAAAGATCCGCATCTCACTTAGTGAACATGAATGGAACCAAATGCCCCAAATGCAACGACTCCGACGATGGCCCCCTCCCAGTGTACAGGTAAAATTTCTCGCCCTTCTCATACAAATCAAGTATCTCATTGAGATCCCTGCCAACAAGAGGAGAAATCAACGACAGCAGGAGAACGAAGCCTCGTCAGTCAGAATTCTAGGGACAAATGGGAACCTGTGGGCGAAGAAGACGCCTCGGCGGAGGAATACGTGAGCGGGGCGGCCGGTGAGGCGCTCGATGCGGCGGACGAACGACTCGTCGAGGCGCTGGCAGCCGAACTTCTCGATGAGCTTGTCGTAGTCGATCTTGCCACCGTCCTTCGCGGTCACCTCCCACGGGTTGACCACCTGCTCGTCGTCCTCATCCGCCTTCGCCGTTGCTCCGGCGCCGACGGGTTTGGTAGCTGAAGCCTCCTCCGCCATTGGATTGGAGCTAAGTTGTAGGGGGTTTGAGGGAGAAACAGAGTTTGGAAGAGGGGGATTTAGGGTGCTTTTGCGGGCCGTGGGACGAACCAAGAACTCCAAAAGGCTTGGGCCGTCGTTTTGGGTATAATGCACCATAGATTCTATGTTTTGACAAAATCGTCAAATAGATCGCTCAATTTATATTTCCACCATCTTATTATTATTATTATTATTATTATTATTATTATTATTATTATTATTATTATTATTAGACTTGGTGCTGCATAATTATACATATTTGTAATATTATTTTTAAATTATTTTTCATTATTTCTGTATAGCACGTATCATTTTGTTTACATATTTAAATCTACACAATTATTGATTTTTATTGTCTAGATGCACGTGGACAAAAAGACGAAGACACTAAAAAATTATATTCAATTTGGAGTCAAAATAGAGTTGGAATCGTAATTTGAATATGCTGATTTTTCATAAGAGACCGTCACGGTTTGCTAAATGGTCGGAAAAACACATTCACAGACGTGAAATCACTTCACGGGCGCTATGGAAGGATACACTTTTGGCTCTCCATTTCACATCTGCGAACATCAAGTTACGGATCTTGAATTATATTATTTTAGACTATTCAACTCGAAATCAACTCAATTTTAATTTTAAACCCTAAGGGACATCACATGCCTGTAAATAAGATATCTGAGGATGTGAATAGGATTTTTTTGGATCATCTTATGGAGGCCTGCAAAAAAGAAGAGGAGAAGGCTCCGAGGTTTGAAGTTCGGCACTTTACATGAAAAATTGTGAGACATGCAAATATTGTATTCTTCTTCTTAGCTTTGTTTTTTCTTTCATTTTCTAGTACTTTTATATGAACTTTGAACTTCTTTGATATTTAATTCTATTCCCGTGGAGTAATTAGCTCTTAGGGTTAATTGAGTTAAACTTCATTTGGCATGGATCTTTTCATAGTTTGATCTACTTGAACATTTTGATAATTTGAGAAGAAGAAGAGGGAGAGAGAGCTATAACGACTAGGGCTTGAGAGGAATAATAATTTGGGAGGACTTTTTCCTATACTAGAAGTCTATATATAGAGGAGTTCTAGGATTTTCTCCCAAATTTAAATTAAGTCAAACTATATTATTTAAATTTAATTTAGAGTCCAACTAAAAAATATTATAATTTAATTAATTCTAATTTAGTTAAACCTAAAGAATCATGATGTTTAAGTTTAGCCTACATAATCTAATTTCATACCAATTAAAATCATATGAATATAAAATGTATACTTAAAGTTATGAATCTTGTATTGTAATGCCATCAATATATGTAAATCCCTGTTTTGCAAGGTTGTGAGTCATGTTTTGCACAATTGAGAATTCAAAGATAGATAAGGATGTTTTATACACTAGTTTTATGGAGGCAATCTTGTGGTTGTTGGTTCTCCTTGGTTGTGAATCAAGTATTGAGAGATTGAGAATACAAAAGTGATTTGATTCACGACTCTATTTTGCCGAGACTTTAAATCTTACTGAATTGATACATATTTTATCATGTTATAATGATCGAATTGTCCATCTAAACTTTCCTACAGTCGAGTCTAACTTCAAAACATTACAAAGATCAAATTTATATTTATTTACTTAGTTATGTTTTCCATTTTTATTTACGGTATTAATCCTAAAATCTCATAGAATTACTCTAGTGTTTAAATTATTGATTTTCTTTCTTGAATTCTTGATTTTTTAATTTAATTACCCAATATGATCATAGTGATATTTTTTAGATAACCATAATAATACAATGAAAGTTGTACACTTGCGATTGATATTATGTGTATAGAGGTTTAAAATTGATACTTTCTATTATTGTTCACAATTTTGCACATTTATTATCAAAATCTTATTTATAATTTTTGTGTATAAACATGAACTTAACTCATAATAGATATATTATATATTATCTAGTATGGCTCTCCCATCACTTGTAGCACAATACATATATAGCCCTAGTTACTTGTTATGTCTACTTAATCATAATTCTCACTTCCTCATGTTCCTTTGACACTCACAAAACTATGGTAATAACACAACATTCACATACTTCACAATGCATTTCTTACATAGTTCAGCTTGTTTGGCCTATGCTCACGCTGTTTATCTCTTTTAAGATACATTAAAGATCCAGTATAAATAAGACATTTTGCTATGAAAATACACCAAGTGGAATTGCAAACCAACATATATGGCCTTGATCACCAATTACTTTCTATAATTGGTCTTGATATTGAGACACTCTTGGAGAAAACAAAAAATAGTTGTTGGAGAACTTATAAATCTGGAGCATGATAAAATTAGAAAAGTTCTACTTTGTTGAGGCTAACTCTTCTTTTTTGTAGATATTGGGTGTTACTTCACTTTAAGTAGTCCAATTGATATGTGTCATCATCACATGGTCTCCATTTTAACAATATCATTAAAATCCTTAATTTGAATTTAACAACAAGCTCTATTCTATATTGATATAAGTTTACGACTATTAAGGATAGCTTAATGTAGACTCTATGTAGTACCGAAACATCCATAAACTCTATGCAGTATATAAACATCGATCAATACATTGTCGCACCTATTTTTTGTGCTGATTTTGGTTTCCTGCATACAAATTTACTAAAATGGCTCTAACACTTTGTTATCTCACAAGAAACTTTATACTTTTCATCCATAAACACCAACCAATCAAGATAACACAATATATCATTATAGAAGGACTGATATATTAAAAAAATAAGTAAACCAAATTAGAGATTAACACATCTCTTCCGACCAGATCAAGGGGGCTAGTTGACGCTTGTGAGTCATATTACTTGTTAAAGTTATGTTATTTTCTTAATTTTTCCCTTTTTATGGTTTTGACATCACCTCTTCTTCCTAGACTGGAAAAAATTTACTTAACTAACTTCCACATATTTATTATCCGACAATAAACCTTATACTTTTCGCCATAATAGGTTATATATTGAGAAAAAAACAATATGTAAAAGCACTTGGTACACTATATATGTGCACCTCAAGTTCAATAAAATTATTATATTCAACTTTTCAATAATATTATAATGTAATTGTTATGATAATTTTGGAGTAATCAATAGACCATTAGTAGTCATTATCTCAATGTGCGATAACAGTCGAAAATTGATAGGACGAATGATGGCAAGCACTCGATCATTATAAAAGAAATTGGGTGTCGTTCCTGAGCTCCATTCGTTGCTCAAAATCCTCTCTTTCTTTCTCTCTTCTTCAAATAATATACATGTAGTGCAAAACTTTTGTACTGCTTCTTGCTCCCTTAGGTTATTATAGAAGGGTTGATATGATAAAAACACACATAATTAAGTCAATCAAATTAGAGATTAACAATTGCATTAGTCAAATTAGAGGTAAAAGTTGCTCTTTGTTGCACATGTCATAAATATTAACTCTGATTGATTATAGACAATTTAATAAAATGGCTCCCACACATTTGTTAGCTCATAAAAAAATACTTTTCGCCATAAATACCGAACCAATCAAGATAATAAAAAAAATATTATAAAAGGTAAACTGAATTAGAGATTAGCCCATCCCCTTCAATTGACAATTGTGAGTTGAGCTAAAGGTAGGGGTATTCACGAGATAAGGTTGAACCTGAGCCGACCCGACCAATTTTGGTTGGGTCGAACCATATGCCGTTTTTGGCGTGTGGATCCGATTCAACCCGATCCCATCCAAAGTCGAGTTGGATCGGGTCGAATGGTTAGACCATTAGATCAATTTTTTTTCATTTTCTTGTTGTTTTTATTTTATTTTATTAGTATTTAGTATGAATTATTATATTTACTATTCATTTTAAATAATAAAAAATATATATTTTTAATATTTTTATTATCATATATTTTAAGTTTTAAATTAAATTTAACCTCTAAATCAAATTCAAACTAGTTTAATTTTTTTTAAAAAATAAAAAAGACTAGATCATCGGATCGGCTCAGATTCACTCAGGTTGAAATTTTGTTGAAATTTTTAAGAACCAAATTTATATTCTAGAACTAACGTCGAAATTTTTTTAAGAACCAAACACCCTCAAAAACTTGGTTTCCAATTTTTAAGAACCAAATTTATATTCTAGAATTAACGTAAATAGAGTCGAAAAATTTTCAATCAGTTATCGGTCTCTTCTAAAACACATGCTATTGACATTATATTATATTATTACGGTATACAGAAAAAATGTCGATGCACATGCATAATGCTACCAACAATAACAGAAGACTGATACATTCAAAACAGCTCCATAGCAGCAGACTTTTCCGAAGACCATCTCTGTGAAAACTACAATGGAAGATAATAACCACACAGACGTTTACTCCTGATTCTCTGACAAGTGCGATCCTACCGGTTCGCGCAACCTGAATGGATATTAGCACAAATGACTTACCAACAAACAAAAATCATCATATATAAAAAAAAACAAGCTGAAGTGTGCTTGTGTGATCAGAAACATCAATAGCTCTTGCTCTGAAGATTTCTGCAATATCTAAAGTGGGGCACCAGATGGAGATAGGAGCAACAGGGCAGCAACAGGGGCGACGACAACATCTCTCGAGATCGGCGGCAAGCAGCAGTCGGCAGCACGGGAGATCACAGGGAGACAAAGGGAGAGAGTGGTGGCGGCAACACGGTGGACACAGAGGAACTGCTGAGGGCGTGATCGTGGCGGGAACGGTGGACACAGATGGTGGCAGGCGGAGGAATGACAAACCAGGGAGAACGGGCGCGACAGACGAAGGAAAATTTTGTGGAGGCGGCAGTGAGAAACAAAGAGAAAGAAAGAGGGGGATTTAGGTTTTACAGTACTAACCCTCCACTCGAACCGGTCTCTCTTCATTTGAATCGCGTCTGAATCGCGATTTTTTTATTCTGAACCGCAACTCTCTGTTCCCATCCGTCGATTGTGAATCCGAAGGCTGACAAAAATTGGTAGCAAAATTCTACCATTTGAGTTGGTAGCATTTACATTAATCCCATTTTTTTATTAGAGTTCGTCTTGAATTTTATAAATAAAGTTCTTGTATCCTTTTTGTCTTTGTTGGTGAAAGTGCACAATTTACTTTCGCTTCTTAATTTCTTTGCATTATAACTAGGAGCGTAGTTAAAAAAAAAAACCTTAAGAGATGTACCTATATATACATATTGCAATTGATATTTATTTATTATTCCTTTTTAATGAGTTTGTTTTATATATTTATCATGCATTACATGAATTTAGAACTAGTTAGAAATTTTTTAACGCAAGAAACTCCATTGAAAATAAACATTGAATAGCCTAAATAATTTTTTTTAAAGTTAAGTGGCTCATATAAATTTAAAGAGTTTTAAATTTCTTTTGTTGATTTGGATTGTGACATTAATACTAGCTAATGCTCTCGACAATTAATAATAAATAAAAGTTCAATGTTTGATGTAATTGTTGGAACTCGAAGGGATTAAATTGTGAATCCAATTGAATGTGATTTAATGATCCTGAAAAATTAATTCATAGTCAAACCTCTTTCAATGATTGAACAAATATGAAATATATTGAATTAATACCTCAAATTAGGCTTATCTCTTATCTTGATCACAAGATAAACTAAATTGAGAAAAAAAGGAGGATTTTGCATCCTTATAATTACTTTTAATTGAATAAATTTGTTCAGATGTTAAATATATAGAATACAAAAAAGAATTAACATTCGAATCTCCAAAATTCCTTGAAAAAAAGCTCCCTTTTATTTACAATAGTGTTGCTTCTACTAATTCGAGTTGAATGATTAAAATCACTATCTCAAAATAATCAAAATTAGTTGGTACATCTGGATCATAGGAGTATGTCCTAAGTTGAGGAATAATATAATTAGTAGTCTCGAATTCGAATATCAGAGTCATCAATTTAATTAGAGAAATTTTGTTCTACTTTTTATCACGACTCCGAATTAGTCAGGTGCTACTAGCTTTGCACACCAAAGCTCCGAGCGGATAAAAAATAAATCACTATATCAAAATAAATATTTAAATGATTTAATTAAGATTGATTGATATAATTGATTAGTAAAATTATCTTGTATCACATATACATGATTTCAAATTTAATTTCTAAATTCATCAATTTAGCTAGAAGAGTTAGTTTTTTATCTTAATTCTAAACCAATTATATGTTAGTAAGTTTGAATATCGTGCACACTGTGAATCCGAGCGTTATAAAAAAAGTTAAAAAATAAGTTCAATTGACATAAATGATTAATAAGTTTGTGTCTCGAATTAAAAGGTTGAGAGTTAGTAGATTCGATTTTGGATTTCGAAATTGTTAATTTGATCAAAGAAATATCATTTTACTTTTTTGTTGACTCTAAATTAATCAAGTACTAATAACTTATACATTAGGGATTGGATCATGAGTAGGTATTTAAAAAATAAACTCACAAATTACCGCGACAAAAAAAAACACTCACATAAAATTACCGAAAAAAAATAAGCCCACATAAATCTCATTGCCGCCTTCTCACCCAAGGGAAAAAAAATTCTAAGCGCCGGCGGCGTTTTGTGAGCTCCGGCGACGGCAATTCCGACTGAAGAGGAAGGAGGAAGAGAGGACGGAAATTTTGGTTTTTGGTTGCGGCAAGAGCCTTCCTAGAAACCAAACCCTAAGTCTAGCGTTTGAACGGCTGCGGTGGTTGGCGATGGACGCCATCCGGAAGCAGCTCGACGTACTTATGGGCGCCAACCGCAACGGCGACGTGACAGAGGTCAATCGCAAGTACTACGACCGGGACGTCTGCCGCCTGTACTTGTCGGGTCTCTGCCCGCACGATCTCTTCCAGCTCACGGTTGTTTTCTCCGTTACTTAATAGCCTAGTCTTCCCCGTTTGTGTTATTACTTTGCTCTCATTGTGTTTGTCTTGTCGTCTATGAAAGATTAGGATACTTCGAATCTATGACGGAATTGCATGCTAATTTGAAGTTCCTAGTCACTAGCTGATTTCACACTTTTGGAATTTTATTTGCATGGAACTGTGGCATCTTTAATTTTGTGTTCCTGTGATTGAAATAAAAAAAAAATCGACTGCAAGAATTACTTATCTTGGTCTTACAGAATTTGTTTGTATTATTTTTCTAACGTTGCCACTTGTCTGATACGTTGAAAGTTGAAACCCAATTTTTTAACTTTAGGATAGTTGATGACTCTGTCTGTTGCTGTTTTCCAGTACATTCTTAGTGATATTTGAACTGATTTATTCCAGAAAATGGACATGGGTGCTTGTGCAAAGGTTCATTCCCTGCAGCTGAGAAAAGAGTATCCTTTTTTTTTTCAATTTATGAAATGCAGCATTCATCAGAGATAGAATCTGTATCTCCAGTCTTGGCAATCAAATGACATATCATTAACTATAAATCTTCTTTTAGTTTCCTGCTGGTCAAATTTAGTTTGTAAATGTTGCATGGACGTTAAGGTAATGTTTTAATATCAGTTTAAATATAAAGAGTCATATATGCTATTATGTTTATTTCTATTATAATGCTAGTTGACACTTTTGAGTTATTGCTTTTCATTTGATTCTTGAGCATTAGCTTTCCATGATTGAGCAGTTTTTGTTTGGAACAAGAAAAATAAATGTAGAAAACAGCGAAGCTTTTCATTCTATAAAAATAAGTTTTTGCTCGAGCCAGGAAAAAATGAGGATCATTTACCATAAACTTGTTGATATTCTCGCTCCTCAACACCCCCACCTACACTTATTGCTAGTATTCCCACTCTGCACCACCACCACCACCACTGTTTGGACAACACTTGACACTATTACTTCCATTGCCCAGAATCCCTCTTGGCAGTTCCACATGCTGCTCTCCTTTACCACGCTTTCAACATGGTGAGATGGGTGAGGGTAAGAGATTCGGTTTGTCAACCAGAGTGATTGACCCATCATGGAGGTTGACTATCAAGGGCTAACCATTTACATGTTACTTCAAGCGTTAAGAGAACATTTTGTCGTTAATTATATGGACCGTGCAAATTCCTAGGATGCAACTTGATAGGACATTCCTTTAAGAAAACAAGGTAGGTCACTGATAAGCAATTACATGATGGTGCTAAGAAATCAGTGGTCCACTATTATGATGGAGGAAGATTCAAAGGAACTCGGAACTCCGTTGAGGATATTTAAAATCATGGTCTGAGGCAATGTGACAACATCATTTACTTGCTTTCCTTAGAGTTAGAGAACCTACTAGGGGTGGACATTTGTTCGACAATTCTGAGGGAGTTGGGTCAAAGGATGCAAACTTCACCTCTTTAAATTATTGGCAAATGTCATTGTCTCGTGCGGTTTTCGCTATATATATTATTGCAGCTCTTAAACTCATTGTTGTCTTTGAGAAACGGAGGTCTTGTCTCCTACTATAGAGGGGCTGACTACTTTAAAATGCAATAGAATCAGTTGACACCGGGCGTGAGGAGCCTACTAGCAGATGAGTGACATACAACAACCAGGGTATCCTTACAAAGTTTCACCATTGGCTGTCCTTTGAACTATATGGATCTACTATAGTCATGTTCTTATCTATGGAATGAGGACAGAGAATTTGTAAGCTCCATTTGGCTTTGAATATTGCATAGTTTTGCCACCCCTTGCACATATCCTCATTTTTTCTAACATAGGATGGTAACTACTGTAATTGGGTAGTTATTTTTCACCCACAACAAAAAGATTGTGAGCTTTGCGATGTTACTTAGCGTGCCTGCTTGCCTTTAATTATTATTTGCATTTTTGGATTTATTGTCCATTTATAAAGGTATTAAAATTTTTTGTTATGAAGTACATAATGAACATTTCACAAATTGGATTGCCAATTTAATTCCATATCATCAAAGATGAGGTATATGAATCCACATATGTGTGCTGAGTTTTCTTTATCATGTCTGTTTGTCGATTTTCCATTAGATGGTCTTCTGAATCAATGTGCTAAGATGTTTAACTTCGTCTCTACATGCCCATTTGAATGGAAGGTTGTAGATTTAATTTCCTCTGCTAATACCATGAAAGCACTAGGTACACTATGTTCCTTATCTTTTCATAGTTATGAAGAAGCAAAGGCAAAAGGTGATCATAATTTTGATAGAGAACTCCAGGACACAATCGAAAGACTCATTGTCGAATGCGAAAGAAAAATTCAAAGAGCACTTAAACGTCTCACTGACGAGGACGCTAAGGCTGCTATTGCAATATCTGTATCTAAGGTTACTCAGGTACTTGCCGCATCTTCAACTTCTAGTCACATGATTTTCTGCAGCAGCGCCAGTAAACCCAGTAATCAGGATTATCCTCTTAAACTTGCAGACTACAGAGGTCCTCGAGTTATCAAAGCAAATTAAGGAGAAACTCAAAGAGGCTGATGCTTTTGGTATCTTATTTTTCTGGTTATTTCATTTTCACTGGTGTTCACGTAATAAAAGGCAATCATGACTAGGAGGCAAATTCCATTAAGCAATGATTTTCTTCCTTTATACTTTTTTTTGAGTAAATACTTTTTACTTTTAAGGGGCTTATTTTGTGAAATGCTGGTGATAGTCAGCAGTGAAGAGATCTTGTACTTGTTTTTGTATATTAGTCTTCTCCTTTTTGTGTTGATAACAATGACTGTAAGTGTCCTTTTCCTTCTCAAAAAAAAAAACAATGACTGTAAGTATACAGAAGATAAAGAACCCTGTTTTTTTTTTTTTCTTTTTTTGAGAGAGAATGAAGAGCCCTATTTTTGTAATTCCCATGATAGCTGTTGGAGCTTATCGGCAAAAACAAATCAGTTTAAGTAGCCCTTTGTGACTCCATTGGAAACTAGATCAACGTGCCGCTGGCTCACAAGAAGTCCCCGTCGAAGTTCAATATGAATCTTTTGATACTTATCATGATATTTATGAGCACTATCTAATAGTAGGAAGTGTAAAAGAAGAAATACATTGCACATACATTTGACCCATCCATGGTCATATTTCTTTTTACCGAGAAATAGAGGAAGCTGTACAAGGATATGATCAAGTTCCATTTAGGTTTATGCATTTAAAATATCTTTCATATGCACATTGTTTTCTATTAGGTTTATGCATTTAAAATATGATCAAGGAAAATTTACTGCCTCATTCAGATCTTATCCTATTACTTTGTTAACGATCATATTTGACCAAAACATTTTCATAGTTGACAATTGTGTAGATATTTCCGGGACACATGATGCAAAAAATTGACTAATTTTTTAACGTTTACTTTATATTTTATCTTTCTATAACAAAGATTAGCCTATGTGGGGAAGATAAATTCTATAACAATCCCTAGGGTCTTAATTTTTATAAGCAGTCTAATATTGCATCTTATGTCAGCAGTAACATCTCCATTTTGCACTAACAATGCAGTGCCATATGTTTGTTGTTGTTGCTAAATTGAATCTGTTTGTCCTGTAACTGTTTCAGATTTTGAAGGGAAAACTGATAGTAAAGTACGAGTGCTAGAAGAGGTGGAAACTCTTAGAGCCCAAAGAGCTGACAAACAGGTAAGCTTTTCCATGATCATTATATCTCACACATTAAAAGCATATCAGACCAGTTTAATGCAACTGGATGAGACACTTGTTCCTATCGTGATGTGCATAAATATCATCTTTTGGGTGATTCCTTTTCTTGAGCTTGAATGCATCAATCTGTTAGTATGTTGAGGGTTAGGCAGAGTTGAGAATTGCCTAATATTTGGTAGAAATCTGATGCCTATAACTCTATCGTGGAAAGAAAGCAAAACAAAATTTCTTTCATCCGCTCAATCTTTTTCTTTCAATATTCTTGTTGGTTTGGTTGCTTCATCTTTGCCCAATTTGCAGGGATTTCTCATTTTAATGGCTTCTACTCTTTTGTCACTACAGTCTGTGCTTCTTCTTGATGCTTTCAACAAAGATAGAGCTTCTTTGCCCCAGCCAAATCCAAATCCTCCTCAGTTGGCACCTGTGCCTGTGCTTTCACCTCCAGATGCTCGAACACAGGAAATGATTAATGAAAAACTGAAGAAAGCTGAAGATCTTGGTATGATCCTCTTTATTTTTGCATGAACCAATTAACTCATCTTTGAATTGCTGTGAGTAAATAATTCTCTTAGTTGAATGCTTGTAACATTTCTAGTGTTCTTTTATATCATGATCTCTATAAATGAAATGACACTTGTATCATTTTCTAGTGATATAGATGGTTTTAATCACCACAGTCAGGGTACTGAATTTTGGTCTCTCAAGACAATTATGTAGTTTGTGGAAATGAATTAGTGTCTTATATAATAAGATGCATATGTAATACCCCTAAAAAAGAGATTCATATGTTAATTAATCACTTTGTGTCTTAGTAGTCAAGATCATGGTCTTGATCATACGATCTTATGATCCTATCAAGGGTCGATCTTAGCAGAATGATCGAATTTGTAGAATCGCCCAGGATCGTAAGATCTAGATTTTAGGATTAGTAAGATCATAAGATTCTATCGATCCCACAATATTAAAATTTTCTTTTGCTTCTTTTAAAAGAAATATAAGTTATAATGATAACATATTACATTGTATTATTAATACTTTACTTTTAAAGCATACAAGAAAAAAATTAAAATTATCAAAAAATACTTAAAAAATCCTCGGATATAGTATACTTTTAATGTATAAATATTTAGAATATTTTTTTCTCTTAGAAATATATGTTAGAATCATAATATATTACATTATATTTGTAAAACTTTATTTTTTAAGCATACAACACTTTTAAAGTGACAAATGATGATAACAAATGTCAAAAAATATTAAAGAATACTTAACAAATTCTTGGATATATATAATTTTAATACATGCATATTTTTAAATTTTTTTTTTATTTATAGGTAAGATCTTACAACCCTCAATATGATCTAATGATATTCGATCTTATCGCTCCCTCCCGATCCTTGATCTTCACAACCTTGCTTTGAGTGCAATTGCTTTCCATTTATGCGGCCAAAAGCTTAGTATTGGTCAACCTTCAGTCTTTGAATGAAATGATAACAAAAATTACTGCATGGAAATTAAAAGATCTTTTATGCTAATATCATTAAGTACATGGTATGCAGAATCCCTTGAATGGAGGCTTTTGCTATTTGCATATGAACCCGCTGGACTATTTAGTTGCGAATGACTTAATGTTGTATAAGTTATATGTCTGGAATTGGATAATAATTCCAGGCTGTTGCATAGCAAACTCGGTAAATTATTTGGTGGCGCACTCCATGTTTTGGTAGTTAATAGTATTATCTCATTGCCCTCAAAACTAATATTTTCCATTGGCAGGTGAGAAGGGAATGGTGGACGAGGCCCAAAAAGCTCTAGAAGAAGCAGAAGCTTTAAAAAAGGTTTCCCCACTTATTCTTGAAGTACAATTTTCTTAAGCAATTTAGTGTCCTTTAATGTAGGTAAATTTCTTTGATTCTCCAAAAAAATTCTTTGATTCTATTCATGTTTCAAACTTGCCTTTCATTTTCATATAACTAGGTTATCATTTCTTCTTTCTCCAGTTGGGAGCACGTCAGGATCCTGTTGTAGATTCTTCAAAGTTCAGTGTTGTTGATGTTCGAATAGTGAGTTAATTTAGATTTCTTATTCTTCTTTCTATTCTAGAAAATGTACTTAATAATTACATTGATTATAGCATCTTTTTGTCTCTGATTATTCCCCTGCTCCAATGCAAAAGCAACAATAGATAGTAATTTGAGGTAATAGATTGTCTCAGAAAGAATTAGGTGATAGACAAAAAGGTCAATTTATAAGGTTGTAGCTTATGTCGACTTTGAGATATGATATCTCCCACCTATTCTTTGGATGCTTGGTGGCTCACGAGGTATGGTGGACTTCAAGATGTGCTTGGATTTACCTAAGCTCCCGGATAGATTTTGGGGGAGCAGCATCAATCAAGTTGATACTGTAGGATATGGAATGGCACCAAGAGGGGGGG
>LTAE01002365.1:4690-36318 GCA_001647135.1 Pontederia paniculata | reverse complement strand
GAGAGAGAGAGAGAGAGAGAGATCTCACAAGTTGAAGCAGGAGTGGGGGGTGAGGAAGGTGGCACCGGGTGATGTACAAGAAGCGAGGGTGGTCCTCCGCCCGCTCTTGTTCGAGCGATGCTGCTTGATCGCCTCCGGCGGAGTGATGGCAAGCGCTCCGGCTCCTCTCTCCAGCGGACTCAGCTGCGCCGCCGTCATCCCTCGCGCCCTCGCCGTCGTGGAAGCCTTCCCGCCTCTTCTAGCTCGCTTCTTCGCTGGACTCGCAGGTGTCTCCGGCGACGCTGACGTCGATCCCTCCGCCTCCCTTCGTCTTCGGCCTCCCTCGATCGCCTTCTTCCTCCCGCTCGTCTTCTTCTCAACGGCCGGGAATGCTTCCATTTCTCCTCCTCGTCGGTGGCGATCGATGGCGGTGGAAATGGGCGACGATGGACGCGATTGCAATAGTCCCATTTGCTCCTCCGCTTCGGCCTTTTTTTTATAGGCGCGCGAGAGCTCCACCGTCTCCAACAAATTTAAAAATTTGAATCATGGCATAACAAATGGCCTCGGGCTTCTAGAAGAAGAGGGACCGGAGAACACGAAGCCGAGAAGCCGATCGTTAACGGTTCCAGGGGCGTTCCTGTAATTAGACGGAAACATTCTAGACTACTGACACGTGGCGGTTGTAGGACATGAGCCGTCTTCTTTTGGTTTCGCCTGGCAAGTGACCATTGGGTAGCTTTTGTGGGATCCACTTGGCATAACATGAGTTCCCGGTTGCTGGAGAAGGATAGAATAGAAGGCTTGAAGGATAAAAATTCTACCAATTTTGTCAATAATATTTTAATATATTAAAAATTCTCGAGCAAACACTTTATTTTCACTTAAATAATATTTTATATTTTAATTTTTTTTGTATGAAAAAAAAAAGATTGGTTATCGCTAGTTAGAGACAAGAGTAAATTAATTTCTTTTTACTGGGATGCCAATAAAACATATATCACATTTATTTTTTACAAATAATTTCTTGTCACTTTATTTTTAATTTATTATGCCTTTTTTTTAATTTACTTTTTTTGTATTAAACTGATATATGCTTCCCTTGTAATCCGGAAGGTATAAGTTTCATGTAATTTCAAACAGCATATATATTAAAATGGAAAAAGTTAACTGTGTGAGGATGATAAAATATTATAGTCAGAATATTATAATGATAAAAGCTAAGCTTGCTATGGCGAAACCTTGTTGTAGTTAGCAATGCCAACTCCTTTCTCAAACACTAATTTTGTTATGAAGTTTCAATGATCATATCTCTGTGACACGAACGAAATAATAAAGGACATTTAATACGACAACTGCATTATCACAGAGGGTCTCTTATTGCATTTGTGCATGAAACTTTAGCTATACAACACTGTTTATGCCAAACTTCAACCCACATTGGGTGGAAAAAGATGAAACAAAAAGCTTGAAACATTTTAAAGATAAGAAAAAAGGATAATATCATAAGCCTCTGTGTACTAACAGGGTCAAGCAGCTTCATCCCTTCTGGAACAACTTGTCTTTGAAGGTTTGAATGACCAAAATTTGGTGAGGTGATCACCAATCAATTGCATCCCAGTTGATCAAGCGCTCATTCATCAGGTATTTGTCCACCTCGAGCGCCGCTTTCCGGCCCTCGGTGATGGCCCAAACGACCAGCGACTGGCCACGCCGGCAGTCTCCGGCAGCAAAGATGCCATCCTCACTGGTCACGTATCGTCCATTAGGTGTCCTGAAGTTTGACCGGGGATCCAACTTCAGCCCCAGCACTTCAGCAACAGTCTACCACAAACAAACAGACGAACGAACTGTTCAGTGTACTGAAACATAGTATTAGATGAAAATTTCTTCTTTTAATATTAGGGCTTATGGACATAGGGACAAGTACTGATGAAGAGTAGGAATGTAAGAAAAGTTGAATTTATAGCAAAGTTGCAGTTTAGCAGGGAGATTCATGGTCATGAAGGTATATAAGGCAGAAGACTGCTCCAGACAAAATTCAATCATAACACTTGACATGGAAATTTAAATTATCTGATGATTGGTCATGGAGCATAACTGAAAGGGAACAGATATAAGAAATATAATTACCGGTTCAGGGCCAAGGAAACCCATGGCCAGAAGGACAAGATCAGCTTCGATTGTCTCTTGAGAACCTTCAATTTCTTCAAATCGAGGCCTTCCACTAGCGTCCTTCGTCTGCTGCACACGAACAACTTCCAGTCCTTTCACATTTCCTTGTTCATCTCCAACAAACCGCTTGGTTAGGACACTATATGATCGAGGATCTTGTCCAAACTTGGCCTCTGCTTCTTGGTGGCCATAATCAACTCGGAAAATAGTAGGCCACTGCAAAATAATTGCCCATCAGATTTGCCAATAATACCCATGTTATAATTAAGATGTTTTTTTTCATATGAGATAAATCTAGAGACATATTATCAGTTAGTTGACAGGTGAAGGGCTGAACCTGAGGCCATGGATTGTTCGGGGCTCGTCTTTGAGGTGGCTTTGGAAAGAGCTCCAGGTTAACAATGCCTGTACAACCATGTCGAATGGATGTTGCAATGCAGTCAGTTCCCGTGTCTCCTCCACCTATAACCACCACCTTCTTTCCGCCAGCAGATACATATTTGCCATCCTGCAGATTGCTGTCGAGCAAACTTTTGGTATTTGCAGTAAGGAACTCCATAGCAAAATGGACTCCTCTAAGTCCCCGCCCTTCAATAGGGAGATCTCTGAATGATATACAGAACTAGTTAGTAAGCATTATGTTTCAAAAATTCAAAACATGAAATTTTTTTAGAGAAAAAAAACCATGATTTATACTATGTTGATTACACACATTCTGAATGGTGTGTTACGCAGTTGCAGATGATAAAGGTAATGAAGAAAGAAAATTATGAGATAATTGGATGATACATATATGATAAATTAAACATGTCATTCACAAAACAAACATGAACATTGTTATACAAGAAGATGCAAATGTGTACCTTGGTTTTGTAGCTCCACAAGCTAACAGAATTGCATCATTCATAGCACGAAGGCCCTCGACGGAGTACAAGCTATCTTTACCAACATGGGCGTTTGTCACAAATTTCACGCCTTCTTTCTCCATAAGATTGACACGGCGCTGAACGACATTGATCTTGTCTGTCTTCATGTTAGGAACTCCATACATCATCAGGCCACCTATTCTGTCAGCTCGTTCAAAAACAGTAACCAGATGACCTCTCTTATTCAGTTCATCGGCTGCAGCTAAACCAGCTGGCCCACTACCCACAATAGCAACTTGTTTCCTGCACAAACAAACCAAAGATTACATGAGCTGATGTTTCAGAGTGACACTTTTATATAATCTAAACCACAATTTTAATTGCAGTCATCTTTCTGGATATGGTATTATGAGCTAATAGGTCAGGATACATATGATATTCAGAAGGGGAAAAAGCAGAAAAGACATTCCTACCCTGTTCTCTGGAGTGGAGGACGAGGCACCATCCATCCATTTGCGAAGCCTTTGTCTATGATAGCACATTCAATACTTTTGATAGATACAGGGTTTTCAATAATGCCAAGAACACAGGAAGCTTCACATGGAGCAGGACATACACGACCAGTAAATTCTGGAAAATTATTTGTCTCTAAGAGCCGATAAAGTGCTTCTTCCCACCTTTCTTGATAAACAAGCTCATTGAATTCCGGTATCTTATTTCCAAGAGGGCAGCCAGACTTGTCGTGTGCAACAACCTAAAGGGATCAATTCAGTAAAAGAAAAGCATTGTAATGAATAAAATTGAAGTTCCAATAGAACTAACTCAACAGATGATGTGTTATGAAAAGCTAATTGCAGGCTTCTATTATGCAAAATTGTTTGCATAGTAAACTCAATTCAGAAAATAAATATGTTAATTGTTTTTAACCAAGTTGTGAAAGAACTAAAAAAACAAAAGCAGAATATCACACAAAGTAGAATTCATTTCTTCAATGGAAAAGAGGATTTCACATCTTATGACAACTCGGTAGATTTCTAGCCCATGACTTTCTGAAAAAAAAAATTGACTTGTATTTACTTTTAAAAATGTCCTGATAAGATCCTCTTTAATGGGAAAAGAAATTTCAACCAGCACAACCCTCATCTATTATAACAAGGCATTCAAAAGATATGACAATGTTTTCTCCAACAGAATTGAGAGAGGAAATACATTCCATTATTCCTCCTAAACTTCAAATTGATCGGGTACAACATAATGTTTAGAATCGAATAACAAGATTCTTATTGTTATGCATTTTAGGTGCTAGTAGTTTGTAATCATTTCTCCTTATGAATTCCCAAAAGAAAAACTAAAGATTTTAAATCCTCCATTATATCCCCTTTAAGATAAAATAGAATTAAGAATGGATTATTTATATACTATCTAATGCAACTTACTAATCCACTTACCTGGTGGCAGAATGGAGTTCCACAATCCATGCATCTAGCAGATTGTGTTTTCAGAAGTTTTCCAGGCTTTGATTCCTCAGCTACTTCTTTCCAGTCCTGAAGTCGTTTAATAGGATCCCTGTATGAAATACTCTGACGCTCATAAGCAAGAAATCCTCGTTCCTTGACAGGACTGTCTATTACACTTGGTCTCTTCTTTGTTGAGTCTACTACTTCCTGCAAAGAAGATTTGTCTTGGATAATTAAATCTAATTTAATTCAGTCAGGTCTTGGATAATTACTATCCCCTATAGTAAATTGAGGCAAAACCCCAAGTGTATGCTTCAACAGCAATTCAAAATAATTTGTGAGGTGAAGGACTACTTTAAATAGCGATAACAGTAGGAAATGAAACTAATCAGGCTCACCACATCCTCTGCAGATCCCATTAGCTCCTTCTCGTCATGATCTTTAGCAACTTTGGCAGGTTTAGCCACTTTCAATTTTCCAAGAGCCTTCTTGTACTCATGAGGGAATACTTTCAAAAACTTTGGTACAAAATTGTCAAAATTGGAGAGGATTTCTTCTGCCAATGCGCTTCCAGTGTGTTTATGATGCTGTTGTATCATTGTTTTTAAAGTTATAATGTCCTCCTCTTCTTCGACTTTTTCAAGATCATCTACAATTCCTTCATTGCATCGAGTATGAAATTTCCCATCAACATCAAGGACAAAAGCAATTCCACCACTCATACCAGCAGCAAAGTTTCTTCCAGTTTTTCCAAGGACAACAACAGTACCACCTGTCATATACTCACAACCATGGTCTCCAACACCTTCGACAACTGCTCTTGCACCTGAATTTCTAACACAAAATCTCTCGGCCGCCATTCCATTGAAATAGGCCTCGCCAACTGTAGCTCCATAAAGAGCAACATTACCTATAACAATGTTGTCTTTTGGATCAAATTTGCTTTGTCTATGGGGGTACACAACAATCTTCCCACCAGACAAACCTTTCCCAACATAGTCATTGCTGTCTCCTTCAAGCTCAAGAGTTATTCCAGGGCATACAAATGCCCCAAAACTCTGACCAGCACTTCCATTAAGCTTAATATGAATGGTATCAGGTGGAAGGCCATCCATATGATATCTCTTAGTAACCTCATGACTGAGCATAGTACCAACAGCACGATTCACATTCTGAATTGGCATCTCAATTTGAACTCGTGTTCCATTTTCCAGAGAATCTCTGGCCAAGGTGATCAGAGCTTGGTCTAGAGCTTCTTCTAAACTGTGATCCTGCTTCTCAATGCAATACTGAGCTGCTTCTTCACGAATTTTAGCAGCAGGCTTGAGTAATGCCGATAGATCAATATTCTCCAATTTTTCATTTTTCTGAACGACTTCTTTATCAATTTCTAACATGTCTGAACGACCAACCATCTCATTGACTGTACGGAAGCCCAACTCTGACATGATCTCACGCATCTCCTCTGCTAACATGAAGAAGAAATTTATGACATGCTCCGGTTTCCCAGCAAATTTCTTCCGAAGCTCAGGGTCTTGTGTAGCAACGCCAACTGGGCATGTATTTTTGTGGCACTTCCTCATCATGATGCAACCAAGGGTTATGAGAGGAGCAGTGCTGAAACCAAACTCTTCTGCACCAAGAAGAGCAGCAATTACTACATCTCTTCCATTTTTCAACTGGCCATCAGTCTGAAGTACAGTTCTGCCCCGAAGATTGTTTGCTACCAGAGCTTGGTGTGTCTCAGCCAAGCCTAACTCCCAGGGCAATCCAGCATTCTTAATGCTAGTCCAGCGTGATGCGCCAGTGCCTCCATCATGACCTGAGATCAAAACATGGTCGGCACGGCCTTTAACAACCCCACATGCTATAACTCCTACACCAGCCTCAGAGACCAGCTTGACACTGATTCGAGCTCCAGGGTTAGAGTTCTGAAGCAAAGAAAATAGTTCGTTAACAAACCAGACTCACCTAAACCAGGATAGAAACAAATAAGATAAACTAGGTGTGACTTATCCCAAAATAATCTGATGTGTGTCATTCAACTATTCTCTTGAACTAACACGAGACTGTTCGACAGAATAAGGCAAAAAAGTATAAGTTTATGTAGGCACATATGTGTTTGTGTGTGTATAATAGAGCCTACCTTTAGATCATGAATCAGTTGAGCAAGATCCTCAATTGAGTAAATATCGTGGTGAGGAGGAGGGCTGATGAGCCCAACACCAGCCGTTGAATGCCTTGTAACTGCAATATCCCCTATAACCTTATGCCCTGGCAGTTCACCTCCTTCACCTGGCTTTGCTCCCTGAGAATCATGAAGAGTGAAGTATTGTGTTCAAAAGGAAACAGAAAAAAATATTGCAGCAGTTGTACATGGCTAAAATTTTCTGGCACATGCCATTTTCAGATTCAATCAAGAGGCACTCAACTATTGAACTTCAACAGCTAAAAGTTTACCTGTGCCATCTTTATCTGGAGTTCGTCAGCATTTGTGAGATAATAGCTTGATACTCCAAACCTTCCACTTGCAACTTGTTTAATTGCACTCCGTTTTGGATTAGTTGAACCATCCTCAAGAGCTTTCATACGTGAAGGTTGTTCACCTCCCTCACCTTCAAATGAAATTGGTTATATATAGGAAGAATTGAGAACCTTGAAAGCCTTATTAAAGTAGTAAACAATGAATCTAAGAAGCATGTATTAGGCTACACATGAAACCAAAATTCATCAACATCCAGAAGCAAATATGATATTGCATGAAATAATGAGCATGAATCTAGATCACTAGAAACATACATAATCAATAGTGCAAATGATAGCTAGATACATGAAGTTCAGTTATGCATTAGTACACTTTACATAATATCTTAGAAAAGATATCCCAATGATGAATATATAGAAAACTAGGACATAATCAAAGTCTAAAAGAACCACCAGGTCCTCCCAGAATCATAACTTAGTGAACGGAAACTCTTGTGTAAGTTGTGTTGAATTTAGTTTTTTTTCAAACATGTCAGAAGGATTATTTTGACAACTTTGATACCATAAACTTGCTAAGCTATAGCACTTAATTTAATTCAAAAGTACCTGTGTTTGATTTTCCTCCCATTTTATTCATGGCAATTGCTAGGGCTGTATGTGCCTCCAGTGATATTGAGCCATAACTCATGGCTCCAGTGCAGAAACGTTTCACAATATCCTTAGCAGACTCCACCTCATCCAATGAAACCTTCTCTGATGAATGCTTAAACTTTAACACCCCCCGCAAAGTGCAAAGTTTGTTTAACTCATAGATACGTTTTGAGTATTCTTTATAAGCTGCCACAGCATTTGTTCTGGCTGCCTCTTGAAGCTTAGCCATGGCAAGGGGATCATTGAGATGTACTTCACCATCCTTTCTCCAGTGATAATCTCCAGGGTTAGGCAATGCAACAGCTTCTGCAGTCCCAGGTGGTGACGGTCTGCTGGGAAATGCCAACTCATGAAGCTGTAAAGCATCCCGAGCAAGGGTTGCAAATGTAGCACCCTCAATTCTGCTTGGAGTGTTGGTAAAGCACTTTTCAATCACTTCAGAGGAAAGGCCAAGTGCTTCAAAAATTTGTGCACCTTTATATGATGCTAAGGTGGATATGCCCATCTTAGCAAGGACCTTCATCATACCATAGTTACTGGCTTTGAAATACTTCACAACAAGTTCTTCTTGTGAATAAGATGTGCCATCCTTTTTAAAAGGGATTTTGCCATCAACTTGCATGCGCCAAATGGCTTCAATGGCTAAGTATGGGCATATAGCATCTGCACCAAATCCAACCAGAGTACAAAAATGATGTACTTCACGAGGCTCCGCAGTGTCCACCACCAAACCAACTCTTGTGCGTTCATGCACTTTGACAAGATACTGATGCACAGCACCAACCGCAAGTAAGCAACTTACAGCAACACGCTCCGCTGAGAAACCTGATGCAAATGGAAGGTACAGTAATGTCAGTGAAAAGTTTCAGAAAGCCAATTCTATAAGGTTTTTCCTCGCCTTGAGCATAAAATGTACAAAAGATGCAAAAGGATAAAACAATCCCCAACCATAAAGACCACAAGATAAGATGAATCAGATTAACTATGAACATGCAAACAATAAGGGAACAAAGTGTAATTATAATAGCATGGAATGATTTATGTGCTAAAATGAAACCCATGAATCTTTCATTGTAGAAAGCATAAAAAAAGAAGTACTTTGTCTGTCAAGGTACTGATAGCCCTTACCTCTGTCAGACAGTACCAGGATAGTATAACCATCATGGATTGCCTCATTGGCTGCATCACATATTCTGTCTAATGTCTGCTTCAGGCCTTCCCTACCAAGCTCCTTAGGATACGTGATGTCAAGTATTTTGCTTTTCCAGCCTTTATAGTTCATCTTCTTAAGGGCCTCCGTTTCATCAATAGTTAGCAGAGGTCCTTTTAAGGCAAGACGACCACATTGCTCTTCTGTGGTTTCTGTTAGATCTCCTTCTGGTCCAATCATGCACTCCATAGATGTCACAATTTTCTCACGTATTGGATCAATTGGTGGATTTGTGACCTGAGCAAACATTTGCTTGAAGTACTCGAATGTGAGCTTCTCTCTATTTGACATGACAGCCAAAGGAGCATCATTTCCCATTGATCCAAGGGCCTCACTGCCATCTTTCGCCATGGGAAGCAGCAACATTTCCAAAGCTTCCAGTGTGTAACTGTAAATGAATACCTGAGTGAGATCAAGTACAAGAATTCAAATCAAACATGGACAAAAAAATGAACAATCAAGCTTACCCAAAAGCCTTCAGTGGAGCCACGAGGCCTTCAATTCCCAGGCTTCTCTTACAGCCGTCATCATTACCAGGCTAGACAAGAGAAGGAAATAAAACATAAGCCAAAGAAGTAAAAAACTTCGGTTTTCACAAAAAAATAGCATCAACATCACTTACTGAAGTAATTCCAGATATAAATGGAGGAACTCTCTCCATTTCAGGAACCGATTCAACAATATCTTTCAGATTTATCTTCTGCCTCTTAAGCCACTCACCATATGGCCTGGCATGTGAAAACTGTTCCTTCAAAGCCTCATCATTAACAACAGTATGATGTTCAAAATCTACCAACAACATCATTCCAGGGTTGAGTCTTCCTTTCCTCGAAACATCTTCTGGGTCAATGTCTATAACACCAACTTCACTAGCCATGATAACTCGTCCACTATGTGTAACATAAAACCGACCAGGACGTAGTCCATTGCGGTCCAATGTTGCACCAAGAAATCGACCGTCCGTAACTGGATTTACATCAGATTACACAGAACTTCAATAGATGAAGAACACCATTTTTTGCTATATAAGTATATTTTCAGCCTTAAAATCTTGGAGTTCCATTATTTATCATAACACACAAGAACACAAGTACTTACATGCTATCAAAGCTGGACCGTCCCAAGGTTCCATGAGAGCCGAAAAGTACTCATAAAATGCCTTCCTGCTAGGATCCATATTTATGTCATTCTGCCATGCCTCAGGTATCATCATCATAACAGCCTCTGGCAAGCTTCTACCAGCTCGAACCAAAAGCTCAAGAACCGCATCAAATGCACCTAAATTTTGAACAGATACAGAAATCTTCAACATAAAATATTAAAACAGAAATGGAATATGCAATGTTCCAAATTTCCAATCCACAAAACTTTCCTCAAGCAGCTCAGTCTAGACGAGGTAAATGATCAGATGCATGTTCAAATAAAAGCGAGTAAAATTCACCTGAATCTGATGAGGTAGGATCAATAATTGGCCGAAGATTGTCTAGCTCATCCTTGGACAAACCAAGCTCTGTACACTTCAGAAGGCCCTCTCGTGCCTTCATCCTGTTCATCAAACAGAATCAGACAAAATAATGAAAAAGAAAGATGAAAGGGAGAAAAATTTAGACTCATTTATACCAATTTAAATTTCCACGTAATGTATTAATCTCTCCATTGTGTCCGAGAACACGCATAGGCTGTGCACGGTCCCAGCTAGGAAATGTGTTGGTAGAGAACCGAGAGTGAACCTGCAAGTATACATGATAACCATGGAATACACTTCAGAAACATATTCTTATCAACAGAGACTGAAATCTAAATTAAACATCCCATTTACTCAAAGTAATTATTTACCAATGCCATGTAGCTTGTGAACTTGTCATCTCCAAGATCGGCATAGTAGTAGTTCTTCAACTGGTCTGGCCTCAGCTGACCTTTGTACACAATAGTCCTACAAAAGGCAGAAAATACACAAACAACATGAGCTGCAGCAATTAAGAAAATCTACATTTTGATCAGACTTTTTTTTTGTTCCTAATCCAACTCCAAATTCATCACTCCGACTTTTACTCGATTCTTTAGTATCAAAACATTCTCCAATAAGATGCAGAAGTTGAAGCTGCCCAAAAATAAAAACTTGATGACCTTGAGGACAGAGAGCAGACATAGAAATCCTTCTTGTCATCATCTTTCACTTCCGAGCTTTCTCTGATGGCAACCATAGATTTCATCCGCAATATAAACATCTGAAGAGAAGCAAAAAAAAAAAGAAGACGAGAGATTTTGACATCAGAGCAGCGGTTAACGATGTAAGAAAAAGAACAGGTGTGTGAGGCAGACCTGTTGTTCAAAATCTGTAGTCGAGACAGAGCTCGGAGCAAGGAAGACTTGCTCGATGGCAGGCTCCGTTTCACGAGCAGATTTGCCCAGCTCCGCGTCATTGGTTGGTACCGGGCGCCAACCGAACACGGCGTGCCCCAAGCATGCCGCAACCTGCGACCAAATCGTATCAGCAAAGTGCGCAAGGAAGAAGGCCACTGGAAAGAAAGAAGAAAGCAACCACAGCAGAACCAGACCCTGGCACAAGCCCCAACCCAACAATTCCTCTCATTCTTTCTCGAACCTAATCGTCGCCGACGTCTGTCCGGCCGCCTGATTCCGGCGACGACCGGAAGGCTTTTAGGCTCCTTGACAGGACGGAGAAGAGAATGCACTAATAATGCTTCGGGTTACGTGCGCATTGATTGGTACCTTTTCATACATCTTTCTAATTTCTTTTTTTTTTCAATTACATACATCTTTCTAATTTCTAAACTATGAAGAAATTATTAAATTTTTCTTAGACTGTATCCATCATTAACAATAATACGAAATTTTATCTTTTTCCACTAAAATACATATTTCTTTTCTCTCCTCCTGTAATTAGGGAAAAATGAATAATTGAATTATAATTATTTTCTTTGCAACTTTGAGAAAAAATGTTTTCCTTTCTTAATACCCTTTTTGTATGGTATAATACACAAAATACAATTAATTTATATTTTCAACTTTATCTTTCACACAACTAAATAATGAAAACAAATCATAATATCAAGAATGGTTTTCTCCAATTTTTTTTTCAAAACTTATATTTTTTAGTAAAATACAGACACACTCTTTGATAGACAATTCTCTTTGTAATGTAAGTGATAAAAGGAAACTTGGAAAGGAATTGAAGCAGTGGAAGGTTTACAAAATGGAAAGCACAAGCTCTCACCTTTGTGAACTCTGCTTTCATCTTTTCTCTCGCTTCTTGGTCTCTGGACATGAAGAACATGCCGGCGGCATACTCGCCGGCAGGTGGCAGCTCAAACCCCAAATCCTTGGTCATCTGTTCAACGAAATTAACAATGTTATATATACTTTACTATGTGCAAAACTTTGGAAAAAGAGGAAGAAAAGGAAAAATAACTGTGCAAAACAGAGCACAGAACTCAAATCCATTCAGTACATGCAGAAAACTCAGAGCACATAATTCAAATCCATTGGGTAGAAGCAGAGCAAGATACCTCCTTGAAGAAGTCCTGGGGGAGAGCAACAAGAATGCCGGCGCCGTCTCCGGTGTTGGTCTCACAGCCGCACGCGCCACGGTGAGCCATCCTCACCAACATCTCCAGTCCATCCTCCACCTGACGATTTTGCAGAAGTTTTGCAGCTGCAGTCAGTTAACTCCGGTGCAACGACATGAATCCATGAACCAAGCCGCATGCAGCCAAAAATTAGCTTACAGTTTGCCGGCGGCAATAGCCGGAAAGCTCGGCGACGAAGCCGACGCCGCAGGAATCCTTGTCCATGGCCGGGTCATAGAGGCCCAGCGGCTTCTGCGGCACCCGAGAGAACGACATGGTTACGAGCAGCTCCTGCTACCAGTCTTCAGGGTCTCCTCCGACACCAAAAATTTTAGCTGAATCCAATTGACTGCATGGCGAGAAAAGAGCGAATTAACAAGCACGAAACTGCTCGATCGATGGAGAGAACTGGAAGCACGGCAAGCTATCAAAGCTCGGTGGCTAAGCAGCTAAAGTACAAAAGAACTCACAGGTGACAAGGAAAAGAGGACAAAAGTATACATGTAGAGATGCATGTACAGATAAGAAAAAGAAAAGGATGCAGATTCTTGCAGAATTCTAACTGAGCTCGAAACATGAACAGAAATATGCACTTAAATACTTAATTCACTTCATCTCTGCACGTTAGTCAACAATTCCTGCTCTGTACTCTTCACCCTCCCAAATTTGGCTCAAAATATAAAACAACTAATTATGAACAGTGGTGGTGATAAGGATCAAATGATGCATTGAAACATGTTCATGGTTCGTACCAAAATCTTTCTCTTGTTCTTCCTTCTGATCTCCTGGAATTCCCCCCTGATCAGGTAGAAGAGGGGAGAAAGCAAAGAAGGCCTTCAACTCAAAGGTGGCAACAAATTGAGATTGGAGGTGGAGAAGAAGAGCTCTTTTATAAGGACTTGGGAGTTGGGGAGGCATTGGCGCTCTTTCTTTTATTTTTAATTTAACAAGTGTTTTGGTTTATTTTTTGTTTGTACTTTTATATTAATTTTGTGTTTATTAAGAGAAGAAAAGAAAAGATTGATGAGTTAGATTCCGGTCGGTTTAAGGATCTATGAGCGGGGTAGGGAAGTCATACTAGCAAGCACAAATTTATGCTGTACTTCTTAATGCATGTATACAGTGTATAATGGAAATTCAAATATTCACTTAACAAAAGTTCATGTATTATGGACAACTTGTATTGCGAATAGTTATATATCACTTTATCAAAAGATTATAAATTAGTATTATTTTTTATCGAGGTCACTCAGTATATTATTTATTACATAAAGTTTCGAGGTCAAATTTCATATCAGCATACTTTGTGTTTTGTGTAGTATACTCCCTTTTTATATATTTTTCCTAATATGATATGGTATATGACAATAAATTTTGACTAATCTATTTTCAAAATTCATATTTTAAATATATTATTCTTTCATCAAATTAAATTTTATGATTATTTTTCTAGAGAAAAAAGAATATGTAGCGTACTTATATAAAAAGTAACTATAATTTTTTTAAAAGAAAGTATCGTTACTTTCTATATAAGTGCGTTACACGCTCTTTTTCTTCTTTTATCAAATTATAATGCACACTTTTTTGGGGTGAATGATTTATCGATGTCCAAAGTTATTAACATCTAATTAATCATGTGTCGTACTCATGTTCTGAACAAATTTGATGACTCTAAAAATTTGAAGTACAACCTTCCTAACTAATTGTGTCAACTAAATTTGATTTCAATGCACACTTTATCACTAAGTGATTACGAATTAATCTAAAGTATGGATCAAACATTATGGTTTCAATTCTACAATAGCATAGGGTTTTATTTGACGGTGATTATGCATTAATCTAAACTAATTATAGATCAGGCAATATGGTTGCAATATTATAGTAGCACACAACTTTAGTTGGGGTCCAATCCGCCCATGGAAAAAGGGAGGTTTATGGGGGTAAGAATGTCAAATTAATTAATTAATCACAAGAAGTTTACAAGTTTATTACTTCTTTTCTTATTATTACAGAACGTGGTATTAATGGTTGATGGCACGTTATTGATAAATAATACTTAATAATAAATTAATATTGAGATTTTAACACAAAATCTAGAATCCAAGTTTCCATCAGCCGGAGATACCTAAAACCTTTGTTGATATTTGAATAAAATAAAGTCCAAAATGTCACGTATTCAAGCATTTACATACTTGATCATGACTTGCATAAATGCACAATTTTTTTAATACAAAAAACAAAGAGGAATGCAATTTTGCTTTCTGAAGAATCTTGTCAATAACAAAAGGAATATATATATATATATATATATATATATATATTATTTGAACAACTAATTGTGGTATGAGAAGTTTACTTCATGAATATTTCACACATATGTCCTTGCCATGCATTTTTTGGTTGACTTCAATTCATAATATTAAACTCATTAACATGAATGAGAGTACTGATGCATATTGGCAAGAACAATATTGACCTAAGAGAACATTTTATTATGAGTAAGCATTGAATTATATGTAATTTTTTTTTCAGGACACCTCTCCTAATGGTGGTTTAAATGATCAAATCACTTATTAGTGTGGCAAGCCTTCCTTAATCTTCCTCCATCTCGTTGGTGGATGTGCACTTGTCAATTGATTGAGGAGTAAGATATCCTGCACGCCAATGGTTTGGGCAACCAAGAACATTGATTTGGCTTATGGATGCCTAATTGTTCTCTTGGTTAATTTGCAAGAACAGTAAAGCCCTCCGCAGGCTCAAAGTTCTAGTACTTGTGAGCTTTAGTTTTATCTTTGAAAAAAATAAATCCACAGATCATGTTAAACGAACTTAAGACTAACAAAATAAAAATGCATAATTGCATATTAAGCCGATCATAAGTTACGCGTAATTATCAATTGAGATGAAGTAATAAGCAACTCCTTATTTAAGGAGATCTCGAGTTCGAGTCACTTTGTATATAAAAAATTCATGCTGAAGATTCATTTGTGTATGTTACTCGCAACGAATATCGGATTGACTTATGATAGATCGAGATTTTAACTCATGGCTAACACGCATGATCATTAGCGTCGCGTGCATTGAAGAATTGGCTCAAGAAATGAAAATCGTAAAAAGGTATGGGTAATTTTTCGTGAACGTTTGAGACTGATTTTTGTAGTGAACAATTGATATAAGAACTTACCTCGGACTCCAGGTATAAAATGTAAGTACTGAAAAACACGTTGGTCGCTCAATTAAGAGATAATTGATAAATCTATAATATGCATTCCATACTTAAATCCAAAATGCCGTCCTCTTTTCTTTTTGACTCCGTTCTTTCTTTTCTTTCATGTTTTCCATTAATGTAAAACTAAAAGGATGTTCTTTCATGTCACATATGTCAATAGTCAATAAATATCATTAGTAGTTTATGCAAGAAAAAGCTAACTTCATGCACTATTTCATATCACATACACACACAAACATATGCACACCAAGTTTGGGATTCAATTATTGGTTCATCCCTAAGAATTCTATGAAGGCAATATGACGAGTGGCAGTTGTGAATATATTATTTGGTGGTCTTACATTAGCCAATGCTGGTCCATACAATCTTATGTTTTGTTGTATACATGCATGTTGGTCCATTGTGACATCTATTTTTTTTTCTTTTTTGTAAACAATAATTTTATGTAGAAATATCATGTTGGATCTTTTTTTTTCTTTGAAAAGTCATTAGAACAATCTATGTTATGGCCCTCCTCTATCACATAGGGCAAATCATGTAGCTACCTTAAATCTTTTATAGGGCAAACCCCTTATTAGTTTATGTGATACCTTCTCTCTCCATGTCCTATGAGAGGATTCCTATGATACAGTTATGCCATGATATATTATCACATAAAAAATAGTTGATTAAACTATAACCCTTTCTATGTTATGATATAATTTTATCAACCTCTCTATGATTCATTTAGAAGCCAAAACCATTTCATGTTCTGTGATTCCTCCTCCCTTCCTTTCACCACAAGCAACTCAAATACTAATGCAAAAAAGTTTGATTATTCATTGGATTGAGGTCTGATGGGGCTTCAAGAACTGTGAAAAAACTATTAAAGAAAGCCATAGAAGTATGCTTAGATCCGCAAACCCAGACTAATGCCGCATCACAGATCAAACAACCATAAAAAAATGGTAAAATAAACACTTTAAAATCTTCCTCCACTGATACGATAAGAATTCTGAACTGGAGCACTCGTCTGATGAACTCAGAATAAGGAGTAAAATAAGGAACAGAAAAGTGTAACATATTGAAGTATCAAAGTCTACCTTTTCGACATATTAAAGTAATCCATAATTAATGACGATATGAGATGCTTGTGGCGATACGTATAAGATCGACAAGTAGTTCCCTCAGGAAACAACAACAGGATCCAGAGGCAGCTTTCATTGGAGATTAATATAAATGGAGCCATATGGTAACAAACTTCTCAAGTTTTTAATCTTAAGACTAAGAAGTACATAATTTTCAAATAATAAAGAACTAATGGATGATCCACAGTTTACCGACTACACTTTTTCTTATTATCACCATAATTTTCGAGCTTCATTATAATTTAGTTATCTTGAATCGCACGTCTAATTACGACGAGTAAAATCTTTAACAAAACTTTTGCATATATATAAGTACTCAAATTCAAAATCTCTTTAATTCAAAACTTTTGTTTATTACTCCACTTCAATTTTCATTAGTAAAAGTACATATTTTGAGCATTAGATTACTGGCCTCATCTCTCTTTCAGGGCATACTTTTCCTTCTTAGACTAAAGCTCTTTTCTTTAATGCACGTCCCTCTCTCTACACCTTGAAATGGTTGAAATAAGCATGGTTAGGTAAGCAAAACTCTTATTCAAGTCCAAAAGGTGTCTCATTAGAAGAATGTGTGAGGCCCTATAATTTAAGCAGGTTGAAGACAAGTAGGCAATCCCTCCCTTTGTTTAGTTCACCACAAGTTGACCCTGCCACAAAGATACCAAGTATTTGTCTCTGATGCACTTTGTTTACTCTCCAAGAGTGTGAAAGAAAACAGAAGAGGTTCAGATAGGAGAGCGAAAAGGAACTCTAGGCTGAACTGGATCATCACATGATTCCACTACACTGCCACCACAATAGGAATCAAGTTGGAGGAGAAACTAAGTCACCAACATGCAGCAATTGCTAATTTGATACAAAAACACAGGTCCCAGAGAGTGTACCATGTAACTGCACTTTCTTTTTTTACCAAAATAATGCAGAAGAAGGCAGGAGAAGAGAAAGGTGGATTAGTTAGTCAACAGATAGAGATCAGATTCACTTCAGAGGCCAAATGAGACATAAAGGTGGAGCTTTTTCTCTTTCATTGTGACAGTGACATAGTCTGAAGCACAAAAGGCAATTGGAAACCAACTTCAAACAATGGCCCTGATCATTTTTTGCACCACCAACAGAGCTGAAAGACATTGGTTTGGTAGAAATTTCCACCTTGAGGATTTTGTGCCTGCTCCAATCATAGCCTTCACAGTGCTGATTTTTGAGATCACAGTCATTATTGTGATTCCAATCGCAGGGGAGCCCCTACATCCTTATGTCAGATGTATAAATAATGGGGGCTAAAGATAATGACCATATCCACCATCTTAACTGTCATCTCATGATGTAAGGCACACATTTTTTTGTTCTTTCTGCCCAAATCTTATATTACAGTTGACTTTACTGAAATAATGTTACATGTTAGTTGGCCAATAGTGGCTCGCCATTTCCAATAGTTTTCAATGATGTGCTTATAATATATGAAATGATGTTAGACCTGCAAACAATGTCATTATAAAATTTCTTGTTCTGGTTGGAAAAGGAACAATAACTGCCACTATAGTTTTTCATATATACCTGCTGAACAATTCCTGCAGAAAGAATCTTTCTTTATACAATTTGCAAAGACAAATTTTGAAGGTTGCAGTTCTAAGAGGCTGACGATATAGATTTTTACTGTGATGGATAAGAGAGAGGACCAATATAACAGCTCCAAAATTTGAACAAAGATTGCCTAGTGGTTGATACTAAATACTGCCAGAAAGTATCCATTTCAGTTGTTGAAGCATAGAAGCTATCTCCACAGGACCATAAGAATAAGAAACTCCCAATGGCAACCAGTTGTGACATTGATGGGATCTGAGACCAAGTCTTAAGTCTGACCAGCAAAAAGGGAGTTTGTTTAGTTTCAGAACAGACAACTTAGAATAAACAATTGACAAAGAATTGTTGTTTGGGCAAAGTTAAATAATAGTTTGGAAGATTTTTTTAACAGTTTACAAATGCATAAAGAAATGCTTCCTCTCTCCGGGAGGAAATGATGTTGGAAAACCAGGGAAAGGAAAATGTAATTGTCAACCATGCATCATGTTTCTGACCAGTTTACATATGAGATTGGATCAAGAAAACTGCTGTTCATATTTACGCAAGTGTGATCCCTAGTTTTGTCATTAGATGAATTAGATCTTTATGATTACTGCAGATGATCGACAAAGGTCCATTCATTACTTATGCAGCAATATGTGAACTGTGTGCTGAGAATAAAGAATAATATTCAAACCTTCAACTGTCGAATCATATAGTCAATTTGAACAAATACTCCAAAGCATGAGAAAACAGCTAGGGTTGCAAATGATATGAAAAATATGTCCCAAGTTGTTTCTCTAGCTTTAATGCTTTATCCACATTTAACATGGTCTAAACTATGGATGTACAGTACTTATTCTAACAACTATTATGCTGGATTATAAAAACAAAAATAGATTACTTACGTAGGCTCTCTGATGTATAAGCTTATTCTTCTGTTGTTTTATTATTTTCCTTACATTTCTGTCCCTTAAAACGATTGCATAACAATCAATCATGTTGCATGAACCCTCTTTCAACACCTGTTGTAATGTTGTATATCCAATTTTCTTATGAGGACAAAACTATCAATAAAACAATCGATTCATGTAACAATTGCTAGTCTACTATAACCATGTCATAAAAGGCTTCTAACAAATTCCACAGAAAAATCTCCTTTATAATATATATGCCACGTTTAAGAAATTAATAAACACACATGACACTAAAATAAAAGGACATTCTTCAAATTTTGTGATAGGGCACAAATAAGTAGCAACTTGAAGGAAATCATAGAATAAGCCCCTTATCCCAAATGTTGCACAATATATGAGGCAGTAAGAGACAAATAAAATATAGGAAATGCCATGTGTCTCAAATATAATATAATTACACCCTTTGGACACAGAAAAAGATTGTTTGCTAAAATATACATATCGTAGAAACCACAAAAAGGTAAAAGGCAGCTTAAAGGAGAATATGGAAAAGAAGGTGGAAATAGCCTGAGGATCCTTTCAGACATTGAATAGATGATAAATACCATTGTCACTTTGGTTAAGTGATGCAACCATTGATAGAGCAGGATAATTCTTATATCTCAGTATCACAGCAGCTTATAAACAATTCTGAAACCATTCTTCGAGCAAAAGGAATGTAACTCAAACTATACCTGAAAAACAGCAAATGAAACATGGAGTATAAGGGAAAAACACTGAACAAACATACATAAACCTTACACAACCAAAATGTTTGAGCCATTTTACTTGGAGATAGATATGCAGAGCAGAAACAAAATGACTGATTTCAGATAAACTTAATTCTACAATTTTAACACTAAATTGGTTTCCATTTCCTGCTGCTCTCCCCAACTAATTTTAATCCAGTATATTATCTAGTATATCCTGAAAAATATATGTGCAAACTGAGATGTGCATAAGGTGGAAAGAAAAGAAATTGCTGGATCGAGTTTAAATGCATGAACATAGAGCAGAATGCCTGGAATTTTGAAAGGGTACCTGGAAGCTATCTGAATTGTTGAATTCAGGAGGTGTGGTGCTAATCAAGTAAATGGATGCAGCTAAGGAAAAAAGAAGTTGATTTATGATATTTTTTAGGGGCATAACTCATATTATCTATGTTCATCGAACATCCAAATTTAAACCTTGCAATACAGATTCTTCAAACATGGAGGCTGAGTCTACAACATGCATGATGGAGCTCTGAACGCCCAAAGGTTGCATGCCCATCTCCTATTGATGATGGAAAATTTAACCCTAAATTCCATAGGTAGAGTCACACTTTTATTCTACACTTTCTACAATTTCCTGCCTTGCATATGTTATTTTCACACCTTGAATGCTTTTTGTGGTAATTCTCGTGGTCTTATACCTGTTTGGGTGCAGGGACCTGGGGAGAAACTATTTCACACCCTGACGTCTGTTGGAGTTGATGGTAGCCTGCAAAGACACGTTCACAACCTGAGCTCTCCTCTAGAGGCGAAGTTTCATACCCTGGGCATCCCATTAGAGTATTCTCGGAAGAAATGGTGCCCTAGTGTTGTGGGGATTTAGCTTCTTTCCCCCTAAATCAACTACTCCTTTGGCCTTTTACTTGAAAGAGCCAAGGGTATGCTCCTTCTTGAGCATCCCTAGCATCTGAATCTAGTATTCTAGGAAGAAAAGTGAGGAAATGCTGAGGGAAATCATCATTTTTGTTTTGACTCCCTGAAATGGCAATTGGAATGATGCATGCAGAAGAAAAAAATATTTATATAATGACTGATGAAAAGGAGGGTTAATAACCCAAGTTGTCTGTGAATGAACCATCATTGTTAGAACTGTTTAGGGATTCTATACCTAAAGGAAGGGCTGTGGGGAGCTATCACCTAGTATTGCAGCCTTGAAGCTGCAGTTTGGTTTCAGTGTCTTGGAAAGGGGTTTAAATGAGCTAAAACATGTAACAGTAACCAAGAATTCGAGTGGTAAACAAGGGGTGTGAGTTGGTACATGCGCATCATGTGGTTTCTTTGAAATATATTATCTTCACCCTTAAATTTCTAACTCTTTGCTTGAGGACAACCAAAGGCTCAAGTTTGAGGGAATTTGATGACAAAAAATTTAACCCTAAATTCCATAGGTAAAGTCACACTTTATTATGTATTCGATGCCTTTTTATTACATGCTATCATCTTTTTATATGACTTCTATACTTTCTACAACCTCCTACCTTACATATGTTATTTTCACACCTTGAATGCTTTTTGTGGTAATTCTCGGGGTCCTACACTTGTTTGGATGCAGAGACCTGGGGAGAAACTATTTCACACCTTGATGTCTGCTGGAGTTGATGGCAGTCTGCAAAGACACGTTCACACCCTGAGCTCTCCTTTAGAGATGAAGTTTCACACCTCAGGGCGCTACCAAACCAAATTCAAAATAGA
Organism: Pontederia paniculata; assembly: GCA_001647135.1. NCBI lineage: Eukaryota > Viridiplantae > Streptophyta > Magnoliopsida > Commelinales > Pontederiaceae > Pontederia > Pontederia paniculata. Next base: position 14,572 of record LTAE01002365.1, on the reverse strand, counting down.
CAAGATTTCAACAAACCCTGCCAGAGAAATCTTCTGTCATTTTCCTGAGCGTTTCTTGCAGCGAATAGCATGGGACAGGTGTCAAAAGGGCAGAGGAGGACCACCATGGTATAAAAGGCATATGAAGACAACTTTTTGGGGGGTTCGCACACACCAAGAGATTTTGGGCGGCCATTGTTGGAGCTTGGAGAAGGGGAAGAACCAGCTGAAGAGAGATCGGAGGCGAGGTTTTAGTGTGGTTAATTTATATTTCAGTGAGGAAGATTTGGAGGAGACTGAGAGGAAGCATCATCGGATCTGTGTCATTTCAGCTTTGTGATTTCTTGATATGGATTTCTTTTTTGATCATTGTATGATGCTTGCAATGGTTGTAATCGGCTAAACTTTTTAAGCCTGAACATGGGAGTGTTTGAGACCTCCTTCTTGCTGTTTTGAATCCGTTTAGGATTGAATACATTCCCATATAACCTTTCAACTCGCTTTTGTCTCGTGTTTTGATTTCTTGCATTATCTAGATCTATGGGTTGTTTGTGACTGAGATCTAAGTGTACCCTTATTGCAACCCTTGCCTGAGAGGGTTAAGATTGTTGCAAGAGCACTGTTGTGATCCAAGAGGGGAACGGAGCTTTAAATGGGTATCATCTATTTCCCATCTTGGTGGAGGTGTTGGCCGAAAGGCAACATCCTCCTTCCAAGAAGAATCCGCGAATGGCCGAGAGGCCTTAGTGGGTGTATGTTGAGTGAGAAGGATAGAGATTACTCAAGCATCGAGAGGTGTGTGCAATAATCTCTAGGGATTCGAGTTGTACAGGTTTGTCTATGAGAGTAGCGAGGTTTGCCATTCTTGTTTCCCAGGTTATCACTAGTTGGCTTAATGTTTTAATAGCAAGTTGGATTTCGAAAACATCTCCCATGTCCCGATGTTTCTCCCATTTGAGTGATTTGTTTTCTTCTTCCTCTGCATCCGGTTATCCTTGCTCTTTCTTTTAATCTTAAAAACCCCCAAAATGTATTGTTCTACTTTCTTTTCAGAATTAGCTTTTCTTGTTAACTTTTCATCTCCGAATAAATATTTCTCTCGCGATTCGGTGTAGTATAAAGTAGAGTAGTTAAGTGGTGAAATTCAATTTCCCTGTGGATTCAACTCTAACGTACTACAACGAAAGTTGTATACTTATAGCCGAAGTGTGTGATATTACGAATTAAAAATATTTTAAAACTTGCTGATTTCAATGGATTTGTTCGGTTGCCCCCAGCTCCACTCGGGTGATGTTCTCTGTATAAACTGCTACACCCTGTGAGTCTGAAATTGGATCTTTTTTCACACCCCGAATATCACATACACAACACTCATCACCTACCTTGGCCTACTCCTCTCGTCTCATCGGGTGAACTCCAAGGATTGGTTGCTGGATTTCCGCCACATTATGAAGAAGCTGGAAGGATGGAAAGCTAGGGCCCTTTCTAGGGGTGGTTGTCTTAACCCGTCCCTCACGCATCTTCCAACCTACTATATGTCTGTGCTGAAAATGCCAAAGCATATTCTCACTCGGATTTATGTTCTTAGATGGTGTTTTTTTTTCTGGAAGGGATCGAACACTGAGGCCTGGGGAATTAACTTGGTAGCTTGGTATGAAATCTGCCGTCGAAAGTTGGAGGGAGGTCTGAATCTTGAATCTCAAAAATTTCAATGATGCTCTGCGCAGTAAATGGGGCGGCCAGATCCTGAATCCTGGGGATGACCTGGTGTCAAAAGTTTTTGCAGCGTGCCAGAGCCGACACATCTCCTGGTTCAACCTTTCTGCACACCAACAGGGGATCTCATATTTCTGAAAAGGCATCTCTAGCATTCTGCGATGCTTCATAGCATGTTACTGTGCAGTTACTGGATCTGGCACACACTTCTCCTTCTGGCACGACCCGTGGCAACCGAATGGCTAGCTTGCAATGTGCTTCCCATGGTTATATGCATTGGCAGCAAACATTCGCGGATCTCTCACATCTCGGAAGCTGACTTTTGGATATCTTTCAGAAGAGGTGGGGGTTAGTCCAGCATAGTAACGTTCAGATTGTAGAAAGAAGGGCAAGAGTCTTTGCACTCCTGGGTCATTTAGTTAGGGCGCAACAGGGTAATATTCCAGGGCGATATGTGGTACGCTGAGAAAATTCTGGCTAATGCTGCAGCTGCTTACAGTCTATGGACTTCTAATTAACTGCCAGACTAGTGTCTCCTACGCCATACTTTCTCCTAAATGTCTCTTTTGTAACTGTTACTCCATTCTTTTAATCATGAATAGAAAAGCTGGATGACTAATATTCTGGTTAATCATCCTTTTACTCTTACAAAAAAGATTCTTCAAATTCAATGTTGGATTTTGGTGAATCATGAGAAATTTGAGAAGAGTAGGATGTAGTACTTGTCTTCTTTTGAAACCGAATATAGGAGAGGAGGTGAGGAAGAATAGATTTAGGAAGAAGAAAAACAAATAACTAGAATCAAGATGAAATGTGCAAACAAATTATGACAAATGACTTCTTGACCAAGCATTGCATCCTTAGCTGAAAGTAACAGAAGAATCCAGGGTTCGCATGAATAGTATTGCTAGCCTAATTGTGCATTTTTGCTGGTGAATTTCAATTTCTTGATTTTCACCGTTTCAGTTGAAATAATGATGAGCTGATTACACATCGAGAGCATCGACGTGTCCATTTCAGCAGCATGCAACTGTATTCAACATTAACAAACTGACCAAATTCAAAAAATCTTGTGTAAACCCTAACTATAATTAAGGAGAGAACATTAATTAAGGTTGCAAGACCTGCCAGGATGACAACTCTTTGATTTTGATCAAAAGGTTGCAACTCCGATACCAATTGATGAAGATCTACTAAATAAACTAATCCTAACTAAGAACTGACAGTAACTCATAATATGTATGTTCATCAAAATCCAAATTAAAACCTGACAAGCATTCTTCAAATTCAATGTTGGATTTTGGTGAATTATGAGCAATTTGGGAAGAGCAGGGCGTAGCATTGTCTTCTTTTGAAACCAAATATAGGATAGGAGGTAAGGAAGACTAGATTTAGGAAGAAAAAGAACATATCATAAGAATCAAGATAAAATGTCATAATAATACGTCAATGCAAGATCGCACGCTGACCGAGCATGTAATCATTAGCTGAAAGTAAAAGAAAAACCCAAGGTTACAGCAAACAAATTTTGCTAGCCTGATTGTGCATTTTTACTGGTAATTTCAATCTCATCTTTCCCAGTTTCAATTGATATTATTGATTGATGATTACACATGGAGATTACCAACTATGTCCACCTCAGAAGCATGCAATTGTGTTCAACATTAACACAATGACCATATGTAAGAACCTTATGATGAAATCCTCACTATAACTAAGGAGAGAAAACTTTAATTAGGGTTGCAAGAACTGCCAGGACGACAACCATTTGATTTTGATCAAAAGGTTAGAGCTCTGACACCTATTAACAAAGATCTATTAAATGAACTAATCCTAATTATCTGCTTATGAAGAAATTAACTAAAGCTAATCATTTTCACTCATCAAATTCAAGTTCTCAAACACATCTCAAAAAAAAATTCAAGTTCTCGAACAACTATAGAGAAGTCTTTATAGAGTTTCAAACACCCTATTTCAAATAACAGAAACCAAAAAAAAGAAAAAACAAACTAATCAAAGGTAAACTAAAGGGTAGAAGGCCCATAAACCCAGTTGTCCTACATCATCTTGGTATTGAAGAAAGTACGTTTTCATACCTATAACCAGCAAAAAGATATGGTGCTCAACAGGGTGATTTGATGAAAGATGTAGGTTGGTGTTAACAGGAAATATTTTCTTGGAAGTAAATGCCAGCAATAAAGATAGCAAGAATGAAGGAGAGGATATGCAATGCAATTGAATGTTAAGCCACTTCTACTTTAGAAGCCAATCAGAGAAAGAAAAACAAAAATGTGACAATATGGTAGTTGAGATGGCAGAAAAGGGGTCTGATGTTTTGGGCTGGAAGAAAAAGTGATATCAAATCAATTCAAACTTGGCCCAAAAAATTCAATATGAAATATAATCAAGCCTCAACGGCTCAACTTTGAGTAAAGGGTAAAACAAAGATGAGGAAATCACAATAAATGTAAAATTTTAAATCCGTTAAAGCATGACTTAAGAGAGAACAGTTGGCACACAGGATTTCGCCATTTGAGCAAAAAGAGATCAATTCAAGATTTACTTCTGGGGATTAAACCTGCAAACTATAGCTAATTCCAGTTCTTGGGATTTATCAGCACCTGAAATATTTACTAGTTTTGAAATGAGAACTTGGTTGTTGAAAGCTCAACTGAAGATAAAATTAAGCATAAAATTTGACCACATGAATCTTATACTATTTTAGTTGAACAGATACATAGGATATATAAAAATTCGTTAAAGAGTTAAGCTAACATGGATTAAAAAAATTGGGAGTACAAAGAAATGTATGAAGAGTTAAAGGTAATAACGAACCAGATAAGAGCACACATCTCAACTATTATCACAAGAAGTGTCAACACTTTGCTGTGGATCTGCACAACATGAACGAAACATCTTTCATGATTATGAAGTCATGATGCATCTCAAAGATTATGATGTGCAAAACTTACCCAAAGAGCACAAATCAGAGCAAGAATGACACTGCCGACATAAACAGCTGTTGCATAAACACGTACTGGATCAAGCATCATTCTTGTTTGTTGCAGTGGGCCAATTAAGAAGGTTGTACTGTCACAGGAAACTTTGACAGCTTGAGATATAGTGAAAATGAATAAAATGGAGGGGAGTATCATGGAAAAGAAAAGAACAAGTAGAAGAAAGGAGGACATGTTTTCAGAAGAAAAACACAAAACAAATCAAGTTCTCATGAATACTTTCAAATTGAGCAAATTAGATACTGCAATTTCCAAGAAGTCTTAGGCAATAAAACAATGACTATCTGGTACATAAAAATCTCCAATGTGAAGAAGAATAACTCTAATAGCACACCTTCCTACTGCCAATATATTTCCAAATGTGAATAATATGGCAAACTTGATGGGCTTGATGAAAACAACAAGGGCCTGTAAAATAAGGATAAGAAAAATTATTAGTACAACCCAGTGTCAATATCCTAAAAAAGAACATATCAAGTTGGACATTTATGGTTTTATAAAATCCTCAAAAGCACAAAGACCAAGCATTTTAAGAACCTCGCTCTGTATGAAATTGATTTTTTTTTAGGGAAGTATAAAATTGAAATTGATGATAAAAAAACATAATCTAGTAATGATTAAAAATTCAGGTCATACGATAGAGTACGAAAATGATATATGATTAATCAAGCCAATAACAAAAAGTGAAAAGACATCAATGATATGAAAAAGACTTAATCAGTTTGATGATAACAAACATAGACTAGTAATGATCATGTAGTGGTTTATACTTCAGAATAGAGGAAGTATGGTTTGATGATAACATAGTCATCTTTTTTCCCTCGAAAAAGATGATCAACTAAAGAAAGAAAAATTCAAATGATATATCAAGAAAATTGATACTGATATAAATGTATTTTCTATTCTTTAGGACATTGTTACGATTTCTATAAGGATACTTAAATTGAATTAACTCTGAGCCAAATAGAACTAGTCAAAGAGTTCAAAAAGCCAAAAAAACTTGAAATAGAACACTTCTCATTGGCAAAGAATAACAATCCCCATGTTAAGATTTGATTGTGGTCCTATCCGATCTAAGATTGATCAATCAATATGTGTTTTTCAGATCTTACAGCTACCTTTCAGTGTTCTAAAAAATCATCTGTCCCATAATATTAGAGAATAAACATGCCCTATACTCAGCAGGTATGTCAAACTGAGAGTTATGCATGGCTAGAGGAATAGTAGTTTTTACACTAAAGTTTTATCATGTCTCTGTCTCATCAGAAATTCATTTTTAGCTTCTCATAAACTTGAGAATCTACCTTAATCCAATAAGCTTAAAACCCAAAATAACCCTTAACCATTTATAGTAAATAGAAATCCAAAAGATCCCAAATGTCAACTTCTAGAGATACCCTATAAACTTGGTAAAACCAAGAATCTTCTTAAGAAAAAGCCTAGAAATGGAATTTGATGCGAGACTGGGCGAGTTTATAATATGATAATACTTTGTAACCTCAACTTGTAACATAGCATTTCAGCAATAAAGTTGGATGAGTGCACAAGGCTCTCATCCTTTACCCTCTCAAGAAAAAAAAAACCTTGAAATTGTATCTGCCAGTTCAACGTTATCAATTTTCATAGCACCTTTGCAACTCAAAGAATAACATTTGTGGTGTTCTGTGTCACAAGAAGATGAAAAATGATAGATTCATAAGTTCTCAACTTTAACAAGGCGTTTATGCAAATCTGTATCACAACAACTGAACCAGGCTAATCCACATTGTCAAAGGATTTATCTGGAAGCTGGTGCTCGACCCAAAGTCCTATTTTCAATGTTACAAATGAGACCAATCACAATGCATTCTTAATGTGAGTTATTTGGGATTTCACAGGCTTTGTATCACAAAGAAGCAAACTTTCTAGCTTTAATGTGTTAATGATAGTTCTTAATGAGCTGATCACATGATATTGTATTCTGGGTTAATACCTAGGATAGCTTTCATGCTAGTCTAGTTCCAACAATGACCTTGCCCTTACACCAAACATGATGACAAATTGATTGAGTGTTACAACAAACGGAACCACCCAAATCTGCTGTGATCAAAACGGAAGAAGGAAAGGATATAAAGTTCCAAATTTCTTGACCCAACTGTTCTCAAACAGTAATAATTACCAAATGCATCACAATCATGCAATTAGAATGTGACATTGCACAGGAGGTGAAAGAAAAAAAAAACGCAATAACTCTTCAAAATCACAAGGTACCAGGAGCATGAACACGAAGCCGACCACCAGAGAACCCGCGAAGCCGTACAGCCTCTGCTCAGAAGAAAACGAACAAACCAAGAACCGCGGATGATCAAAACAACAACAATTGGTACGGAACTAAAGCGACAAAGGGGTTGGAAGCAATTGGAAGACGAGGAAGAGAAGACCTGAAGCGGAGATAGATTGCAGGAGCCCTCGAATTCGCCCAAGAGATCATCTTCCCCTGCATCATCGTCTCCACCTCCTCCTCCGGGGAGAAGGGATTGCTGGATCCATTTAAACCTGTCCATTGCTCGGATTCTGATCAGATGTAGGCAGTGAGGTTTATAAAGTTGCAGGGCTTCTCACAAGGGAAAAAAATGGAGTGGGCCCGACAAATTGTTTAATGTTATGGAGAAAGAGAATGCAAATTTGCATTTTGTATTATGGATTTAATGGTGTATATCATGTATTCTATCAGTTAAATTATTAGATAAGAGATTCACGGTTGAAAAAATAAATATAAAATAAAAATATAAAATAAATTATTTATTTTTTATCGTAGATCTCATATTCAATAATTTAACAAATAAAATACACAGTGTATTCAAGTACACTTTCATTAAATCCGTTATTATTATTTCTACATCCTAAGTTTTCATTTGCACTACTTAATTTTCTTTGACAACCATTTAATTTTAAAATAATTTTATTTTCGTGAAGAAATTGTCTTTCCTTTTTTTATTCCCTTAATATTAAGGACTACTAATTTCGACTAATCTATATCATTTCAAATCAAACATATATTTATGACGGATGAGACTCCCGATAACAATTTTGTATCTTAGTGAATTCGAACTTGAAATTTTCTTAAACGAGAAGGAATTATGTAACACACATGATCTTATAAAATTATAATTTAAATTAAATAAGTAATATTTTAATTATTGGGCTCTCAATTAAATTAGAGAGAGATAGAGTTATTAGAATACGAATGAGATCAAAAACGCTTTGTCTTGCTTGCTGGGAGAGAGGAAGCTTCCGGACCACCTTTTCAAGCCAGATAGCCCCGGAAGGCAGGCCTGGTTGGTACGAAAGTTGAAAGTTTGATTTTTGGCGAAAACTGAAAATAGTAAACTGAAACTCTCAATTATATTACATTCATCTCTACATAGAAGTGTTGGAGATGTTGAAGGGGGCTGGTTGCTCCGTTATATGCATGCTAATGGGAGATAAGAGTTGAAATTGAACTAAAACTTGAAGAAACCTTAACTAGAAACACATATATATAACAAGACTTGTAGGAAGCCTCACAATTTTATTCTCTCCCCCAAAGTCTCAACCATAGTAGCATGGTATTTATGTGAGTTACTCTCTCTCTCTCTCTCTCTCTCTCTCTCTCTCTCTCTCTCTCTCTCTCTCGTAACTTCCTTCATATACTAAATACTAAAATAAAATGGCTCCTCAACTTTCCCCTCTCTTGTTCTTTCTCCCTCCTCCATATCATAAATAAAACCCCATCAAAACCTCTCTCTCTCTCTCTCTCTCTCTCNTCTCTCTCTCTCTCTCTCTCTCTCTCTCTCTCTCTCTCTCTCCTTTAAATAGGCTGATCTCTTAGATAATATTTTTATGATTAATAATTGCATGCTAGGGTATCCTATAGAAAAATGATTTACTCTCATGATAATGGATTTATCATTATATAAACCTTGAAATAATTAGAATAATTCGATCATTATAAGTATAATGTTGGTGATGAATTCTTTTGCGGTGTATCATGAAACGGGATTTCACGATTGTAATGACATTGGTCACGACCATGAAGATGAACTTCATGATCATGAATCAAAGGCAGAGGAAAATGTGTTTCGATCATGACCGTGAGCCTGAGAGTCACGAGCCATAAAGATGGTCTCACGCTCTTGAAAAAGATGAAGATAAAAGGGGGGCTTACGATCACAGTCATGAAGACGAGTTTCATGATCATGAACCAAGAGTCACGGACCGTGAAGATTCTCTCACGATAGTGAACGAGTTGAAGGAAAGAAAAAAAGACTTGCGATCACGACCATGAAGATGACTTCACAATTGTGAACCTGAGAGTCACGATCATGAAAGATGAATCATGCCCATGAAGGAAAGTACATGATCGTGAAAATGCTCGTTCATGCTCATGAATGTTCATGTCACGATCCCGAAGAGGCTTTCCACAGACCATGAAGGACGACATCATGACTGAAAGTGGGAAAAAGTTGAAGCTTTGGTCACGGCCGTGAAGAATCCCTTCATGACCCGTGACAATTTTATGGAAGATTTAAGTTATTATTATTGTTACTTTATTAAAACTCTTGGATGACAGATAATGACAAATTCTTTTTTGAATATTAAGAATTAATATGTGGAGAAGATAAAGTGCAACGATGTTTCACCTAAATTAAATGATAAGATCATCATCATTTTTAGAGTTTGAAAGAGACAATGTTTTAAAGATAGGAGTGATAGATTAACTGTTATCCAGTTCTTGTTGCTTGACTTTCTTCTCGCTCTACAATGAATTTTTAGTCATGCTTTTTGAATTAATGAACGGCCCCGCAACATTCATGAATTTAATGAGCAAGGTGTTAATGCCATACATAGACCAATTTGTAATAGTCTTTGTGGACAATATTTTGATTTACTCTCAAGAGAACATTCTACTACGTGAAGAGGTGTACTTTTGGGACATTACAAACTCGTTGTCACTCTACCACAGTTTGCTTGCCTCTAGGGCGAGATCGTATTTGTGCACGATAAGCTCATATGGATGAGTTCAACATGCAAGTTCATCATGCACTGGCTCATGTCGCGAGATCGCCTATACGTGAACTCACAAATGTTGTGTGTGAGCTCGCCCAAGTGAGGGGTAGTTTATATATATATATATATATATATATATATA
>LTAE01002364.1:0-34075 GCA_001647135.1 Pontederia paniculata | reverse complement strand
GGACGGCCTTGAGCCATACTGTTCACTACCTGCAATTAACTTACGCAAGGTCTTGATCAGAGACCCTACATAAATGGAAACAGATATAAATTGATAAGAGATCACAGTGAAAATAGGGATTTATCATCAACATAAACTTTGATTAACCAACCATCGCTCGTGTTGCTTGGTTCTTTACATGCATTCCGCCAGTGTTCAACTCTTGACTTAATTCTCGACATAAAAACAGAATCAGCAACTGAGGGGCTTGAACAGGATGGTACTGGCTGTATCCGAGGGATAGAAATTCTTTCTTTGACTTTGGACTCTTGTACTCTGGATAGGTAAGATATACCTGTGAAATGGACAGCCTTCAAAGAAACTAACACAACAAAGTAGTTGTTAATTTTCTAGGCACATTTACTCACCATCATATATCCATGCATTAAAATCAAAACCTTCCCGAGCCACAGATGTCAGAAATGATGTCTGACATGAGAAGCTATATGAAGGCATTCCTATATTTAACTCATCCCTAGGAAACAAATGAAAGTTGTACCTACAAAGAAGAAGCATAACTTTATCAAGGCATCCAGAGAATTATCATGGATTTAAGAAATTATGGTTTTACTAGTCAAATCAAGGATGGAAATAACAAATTAACAATGTAGACAAAGCAAGGAGAAGCCTCACTGAATTATACATGTTTCACATATGTAAAGCACCACAAATTACTAGATTTTTCTGCCATCTTTCTAACCCATCCATGCTTTTGCAATCTTCAAATAGCATTCATGAAATCCTTCTATTTTCTCATAAGCAATACATCAAACAGTTGTGACCAGTCGAAGGACATACAAAAAGTATCAGCTACACATGCATACTGAAGTCAAGAAACTCCCGAATCCTAAATATTTCCACATGATTCCATGATCCGATACATCATCAACACTCAAACGCACAATCAAGAAGCACCAAGTGTCCGACACTTACGGGTGGGCGATGACCTTGGATCCCTGGAGAACGCGGAAGGGGCACACCGCGAACTGGATAACCTCGTACGACTCCGCGGCGTGCTTGGCTTTGAGGTATGCGATCTCCGGAGTGTCGATAGGGAGGACGCGCCACCACGGGCGGCGATGGCTCTCGGCGGAGGAAGAGGAGGAGTCGCCGGTCTTCCGCATGGAGACTGCGATGAAGTCCGCGTCGGCGACGTGGGCCCTGAGCTGTCGGAGGGCTGACGGGAAGTCAGACATGGTTACCTGCCGCACGGCGCCGGCCAGCTGCTGCTTCCCCGCGCCGGCGGCCATAGCGCGCTCTTCTTGCCTTCGGTTCTCTTCTCGCTACGCAGTTTTTATTTAGAAAAGAAAAAAAATGGGTTCAAGGAGGGTTTATTTTATTGAGACTTTTTCACAAAAGATATTAAAATGGGTTCATGATTGCTAGAAAAGAAATGTCTACATAAATTTCTATTAATTGTGATATTACTTTTTATTTAAAACATAGTTTTCCCATAATTATTTAAACAGTTATAATCAACAATATCATATAGACTATGACCAATGGGGTGGAGTGGTAAAGAGTTTCTCCCCGCTTAACGAGTTTGAGTTCGCAATAATTTCTCATTGAGAATTTTATCCACAATAGTCAGGTGTCCGATCCGAGACAATATAGATTAGTCGGATGCTAATAATTCCGAATATTATGGGGCAACCAAAAAAATATATACGCTATGAAAAAGATGGACATTGTATAGTTCTAAATTTATTTTCTTTTCTAAAAAAACATTCTTATATTTATATAAGTCTCAATCACATCACATTCATGAAATTCCATTAACATTTGATCGTTCTTTTCCTTTTGGTCGGGCCCACTATAATTCCGATTAAAGATTAATTTAATGTCATTTCGGATCGCATGTTAGACTATGACATGTGAGACTCTCAAAAAAAATTTTGCCCACTATAATTTTGATTAAAGACTAATTTAATATCGTCTCGAATCTCATGTTAGACTATAGCATGTGAGATTTTCTGCATCAGCATATTTCAAATTCAAGATATAGTTAAACAAAGAGAAGTCCATCCGCCCCCACCCAGTTGGTTTTGCTCGATATCTTGTAAAAAACGAAACTTGAATCTTAAAAAAGAGTTTTACCACCCGTTTATTAAAGAAGGTTGTGAACTGTTTTGAACCATTATATGTGATTCAAATACAATGTAAATTGCTTGAATTATAGCTTTGATGACTCACATGCATCATACTTGTTACATATTGTCAATTACATATTCATCTATTCTCTTTTTTTAAAAAGAAATAAAACTAAATATGTACCACATTACAACAATAATTAATTCAAAGAAAACGCATATGTTTCATTTCATACATATAATAAAAATGCTACGTTTTTTTTTTACTTTTTTTGGAGCAAAAGCAAAGCCTTCTTATTACGTCCTAATTCAATTGGACCAGTACATTTGAGCCGCTTCCATTCAGCCACCGATGCACTCCGACGATTCCGAAGCCGCGAAGTCGCAGTCGTCGATCACCTCGCCGGCGCCCTCTACTCTCACAGAGCTCGAAAAGCAAAGCCTTCTTATTACGTCCTAATTCAATTGGACCAGTACATTTGAGCCGCTTCCATTCAGCCACCGATGCACTCCGACGATTCCGAAGCCGCGAAGTCGCAGTCGTCGATCACCTCGCCGGCGCCCTCTACTCCCACAGAGCTCGACGCTACGGAGCTCTCGGCGACCTCGGGATGCACCTCCTCCAGTCGCAGCGCACCGGCGGCGGTGGCGGCCTTCCTCTTGCTCCTCTCCCTCCACCTCCTCAACGTCTCGGCAAGCTCATCAGAGATCCCTTCGCCTGCCACTCCTCTTCCGTACCCGTCCTTCGGCTCCTTCTCGTCTCTCTGCGCTCTGCGCAGATTCCTCAGCCCTGGTAGCACAAATGGCTTGAAGCAGCAGAACAGAAGGATCAGAAGCGTGATGTACATGTACATGGACGCCCACACGTAGAAGGTCCACTTCCAGTTGTGCGCCAACTCCTTCGCCCATGGCAGCTGCGATCTCATCATGACCTCCGCCGTGTACACCTGCGGCAGATCGGTCGTCCCGGCTCTCGGCCTCAGCCTCACCCTGATCGTCTCGCTTCGCCGCCGGGTCTCCTTGTACCGCAGCACCTCCATGGATATCCTCTGGCTCTCGCTGCACATTCCCACCAGAAGAGGGAGACCCAGCGCCATGGTCCGCATCACCCGGACAGGGAGGCTTCGGTATCTGAGCATGCACGGTTGGCTGGATGCCGCTAGCACGTCGCCGGAAGATGAAATGGCCTCAGCGCCCACCTGGAAAACACCAGCGTGGCGGTTGTACTCGGACTCCGGCAAGAGGAGAGTGAGCGAGACGGTCATCGTGTGGCCCAGCGGCAGCGGCCGGCCTCTCTGCCCCGGGACGCCCTTCAGGACCAAGGCAGCGCTCGGGTGCGGTTCCGTGTAATCAAAGTACACCGGCGCTTGCAGGGCCACCGGTTCCTCCACGAACAGTCGGACCGCTCCGACGCCGAGGACGACAGCGAGGAGCATAGCGGCGAGCAGGACCCCGACAGCGTACGCGGCGCCGAGGAGGCCGAAGGCGAGGCGGCGGAGGAAGGCGGTGCCGCCGCGGGCGATCAGGGAGGGGATGGCCTGGGACTGCCAGAAGAGGGTGAGGAATGGGGCGGAGATGGAGAGGAAGGAGGACGTGATGAGCTCCACATGGAAGGTGAGCAGCTTGATCAACCAACCGGCGGGAATCGTGAGTAGATCTTGGCTGTCGGCAGCTTTGTATTGAACGTAGTTGGTGTAGCCTTCAGCCTCCGCCGGCCTCCTCTTCTTTCGCCTCTCCGTGAACGGCGGCGGCGGCGGCTGTGGGGAGGTGAATGCTCTTCGAAGAAGCCTGCCATGGTGAAGAGCACCGAATCCTTCTTCCATGGGAACTCTTCTTCGAGAACTCAGAGACTGTGAAGTACGAAGAGGGCTCGGGTTGCATAGTGTAGACTGGAGAATTGTGCAGGGAGTCGTGGACAAGTAGCAGGCAGCTGCTAAAAAAGGAGCTGCACGTGGCAGCATAGAAGCTGCATTGCTGTGAGATATACGTGACCTCGACTAGATATATAATAACTTATTTATGCAATAATCTTAATTATAATACTATTGTCAATCTTAGTTATATATTAAAATATGCGACCATATAATGAGTAAGATCCTCACAAAAAAATTAGAAAGTTTAAATAAAATTAATTACGAGATTTGTGATAACTATCTTAATTATATATTTGTAATAATAATAACTCATTTAAGAATGGATTTTCTGACTTTTCATTATGTAAAACTACAAATTTAATTTGCGATATAATATGGATATTTTATTTTAGAGTCAATAAATAAAAAATCAAATCAGGTGAGAAAGAACACGATTTACATTAATTATAAAAAAAATTAAATGTTTAAAGAATCAGTAATTCAAAAAAGAAAGATTCTTATTGTGAATTCATAATTAATGAGAGTAATTTAAAAAGTTACTAATATTTTTATCATAGTGTTAATAAATAAATAAGTTATACTATAATAGAGATTCGCATACCTTAAATTAAATGAGACCTAAGTTGATGGTTTCACCATCTTAATCAGGGAGTTTATATCAAATTCTTATCATCTTGATTAATTTAATATCATTAAGAATCCAACTCAAAATATAATTAAGCAAACGTTGCTTAAATTTCACCTCAATGAGCACAATTAATTTTAAATAACCTAAAAAAATCTCCCTTTCTATTATAAATATTGAATTATAATTATAGATTAATTATCTTACATAGAGAAGGGAAATATTTTTTCTTCGTCCAAGCATTTTCTCTACAGTTGTACACAAATTCTTAGTGCTTCAAATAAATTTCGAACCCGAAGGGGCTCACTTCGGAAAGATTGTGCGGTATTTTCTTATGATGACCTATGAGTCGTCCGAAGAAAAAGAATTTATTTTTGGAGTAAGTACGTCCGAGACTGGGAAAAAATAGAAAATGTGATTTGAAAAAGAGATCGTGATGTAATAATAGCATTTGTTTTTTTGCTTTCTTTTATTTTTATTAGCACATGACCAATTTAAAAATAAGGACCATTGATATACCACTAATTCGAAATTGAGTAAGTACCTTATTTCGCTGCATATAAGAGGTGAATCCACATATAAGATCACAATGTCACATTCCTCTTCACTATAGAAACTATGATGGGTAAACATACAACTAGTACATAAAAAATGCAAATTAAAACTTAAACCATCAGTCAAGATGGATAAAATTTATTTCAAAGAGCGAAGAGCTTTTGTATTTATAGCAGCATCCACATCGAAGTTCGATAAGTGCATTCGACCCCAAAACAAACAAAAAGTTCGATAACTGCAGGCTTATCGTTGTACAAATATCCTGAAATTCTTAACTAAGGTTTTTACAGACCTAAAATCAACATCTTAAAAAGCGTCATTCAGTGAAATACACCAAGAAAAGTTAATTTATGATGAACTTAATCATATTTGTAGCCTCAGGAACATCAAAGACGAACCGTAAACCGAAAATAATAATAATCACAGAGTTTCAATATTTATGATTGAATGTATCTCAACAATCTCCAAAATAAATCATTCATACAAATTACTGCAGAAAATGAGGAAAAACATCAATGTGTTCCATAAAATCCTCATAGTAAACAGGTTTGTGGGGTATCTAGCTGTCATTGGAGATAAAAAATATGTGGTTAAAGAATTGTGATCAATCCAAGAATGACACAAGCACAACATACTCCACTCCCTACATGTCAAGAAACCTACATAACTTTTTATCAAAAAAATAAAAATAAAAAGAAACTTAACTAACTAATCTGCAAAGACTAAATAAAAGATGGACTTCAAGTTAAATGTGTACTATTTTCCCTCGAGGGGCTGCTCGATCCTCAAACCACATAACATAACATTCCCCTTTAGTGCAAACTTGAAGAAAAGGATCTTTTCCCCCAGAGACTGCAACAACGATGCACGGCATGTTAATAACCTGAGTACCCTGGGTTGCACCTGTACCACATATTTGATACACTGTTTTAGTATATTTGATACACATTATTAAGTGCATGATTGATTAATAAACACAAAATAAAACATTATTAATGTTAACACCCTCTATATGAGCCAATGAGGATCAACTTGAAGGCATTTATATTCAAAATGGATTAATGATGTAACAAGTCATACATATATTCAAAATGGATTAATGATGCCACTTAAAAACATATTTTGAGAATGTTCAAGAAAAAATTTTCCCGCATTTCGAAAGAGATTTCTGCATCCAGAAGGTACTGTTTGGCTTATTATAAACTGTCATATGGCAATTTTTAATAAAATTCAAAAGTAAATGTTCACCACTTCCAATAGTGCCAAATGATCATATCCATTATCCTTATGAAACATAATAATATGGCAAATCTCTTTTGAAACAACGAAAAGAACACATTAGAGACTCAGAAAACAAAGCTTTCGATTGCCACTGAGAAGTTAAAACTCTTAAGGTGAAAATTAGTGTAATTGAAGGGTGCAAAATAAAGAGTCAAAATGCACATAAAGGCAAACAATGTTAAATAGAAAATATTTGTCTGTAATAAAAAAGAAAATGTTTGTCAAATGATCTCAAGGCAAGAAATCACTTCCTTTTACCTTGCTCAGCCAGAAGGAAAATATCCCTAATTCCCTAACTCAATCCACTTAGAAACGATGGATTGGTTTTAGTGCATGGCTATTATATGAACACATTATATATGTCATTGAATAGGATGAAATCAATGTCGAACTTGGCACTTTTTAACCATATTTTTCCTAGATCAAAGGTTAGCTAAAGAATCAACTATAATGTCATAATGAGTGACATTATGTGTGTTGTCTTCTTTCTTACGATTATCACAAATTCCTCCTATTAAAACTTCGTATATCCAAAAAATGGTTCATAAGACTGCAGGCCAAGCATGCATGAGTTACATGCTAGCAGTTAATAGTAGAGAAACCTGTGTGAGGAGCACTTTGCAATCACAGGTCTGACAATGCATAAATAACAGCATATGCTTGAAGATCCCGGTCTACTTTGAAATGAGCATGGTGAAATCTTTTCACCTATTAATGACAAAAACAAGTTAACATTCAGAAAAGATGAAATCATGATAAATAAGATTACTTAAATATGCATAAAAGACAGTGTCTAAAAGTTTGTTCACTTGGATAATAAAGAAATATTCTTTGTTAAAAAGAGCTTTTGCCCTCCCTATCTACAGTTTTTCTTTTTTAAATACCAGAATTACATTCAATGCCGAACTTGCTACAACTATTTTGCAATCTATGATGAAGTCAAGGAAGAAAGTTGATCCTTCCTTAGCTTAATTACTGCTATACATATCTAATGTCGTTACTTTCCCACAAAAAGAATATCTCATATTGTTAGTATCATCTCTTAGTAGAATAAACAATCACATAGAAGAAAAATTCATCAAGGAAACTAATATAGAACTGATTATGAAAAGGCCACTCAGTTTCCATTTGTCATTAACAGAGGAAGATAGATACCTAGTCTAAAAACTAAGCAAACAAACATCACTAGAAAATTGCCGTAGTAAATTATTCAAGCCAATCCCAGGCTTGGCTCAGTGATCCTTGTGCTGAGCTCAAATATGTTGACCACATCTAACAGAATCATGTCAAGTCTACACATTGGAAGATAGAGCACGAAAGGAGACCAGCAATGAGTACTGCTAAATGTTCTACCCAATAACAAAACATGATATGCAAAGCAAAGAATAATCACAATAATAAACGGGTACACTTGGAGTAGGAGATGTATTATGCATCACCACAGTCAATAATTTTATAGAAGATCCCTTCCGTTAAAATTTTCAACTTAATTCATGAGTCGAAGTATTATTTTTTTTTAAGAGGGATGAGTTAAAGTATTAAAGTATGGCTTATATCATGAAATATACCAATTAAATGGAATATCGGAACATATTCGGTTGTCGTCAGTGAAGATTAGCAATAATGATTTTATGAAAGATTGTCGAAAACTTTCTCTACAGATTATCAAATTTCATTCCTCTGTTTATAAAAAAATTCCATTATAGCAAATATACTGATGCATTATCTATTGCTTTATTTTTTGTATATTACCTCTCTATATGAATTTGAAAGTAAAAGTTCCTTCACATTTCTTTCCTCAGAATCAAATAATACAATGTGACTGGGTAAAGGGGAATTAGCAAACATGTTGGCAACAAAGCCAGCTGGATCCATCATGAAACGATCTGACTCGTCCAATGTCCCTTTGATCTCACTGTAAAATAGAAGGCTGAATTAACATCAATTTGGAAATGCGTGCAGTCCAAGAAGTAAAAAGTAATAATTTTGTAAAGAAGAAGGGTTATCAGTACAATAGAAAGTAGAAACTCACCTTGGCGTGCAGTCCAAGAAGCGCATCGGCAGGTTATGGTGTAAGGTAGAGTAATAAGGTGTAGAGTGGCAGGGCATAAGGAATAAGATGCTCTCAACTTTCCCATCACGGGCCTCTTTAGACAGATAGAACATAGCATCTTCACTACCCCTCTGTCTGGCAAATTTGTATATGAGACTCTGATAAGATAAATTAATGTACTCTTGAAAAAAAAATGATTGGATGCACCAAACCCAACTGCTTAAACCGGGAATTGTTTATTAATAAGTTTAACAAAGTATATGTAATATCCCAAGAACAAGAGTCTTACTTTTTTACGGAAAGAAGAAAATAGATCTGTTGAAGTTTTGACACAAAGGAAATCAAGAGAACTTGAACTAGTTTAGAAGACATTAACTGACCTGATGCACTGTGCTCATATATATTGCCATCGGAACATTGGTTACAAGAAGCAACAAAACAGACAGATGCTTCTGAAACGTAGAAGTGCATTTAGTCAGATGCTTTGGTTTATCATTTCTTGGATCTGAAACGATTGGCTTTGATATTGTTGCCAATGAGTACCCAGAGAACATCAAAGCTAATGGAAGCACTGGAAGAACGAACCTGTAAGCTTCTGAACTGTTACTAAAAGCATGGGTAGAAAGGAACACTATGGCGGAGGTTATACATAAGATTTTTGGTTGATACAATTTAAACATCATAAAGGTACCTGAATTCTTTGTGACCAAGAAAACTGTAAACCCCCAAAACCCATGCTATTAGACCTGAAATCTTCCACTCCTTGGATTTGAAAATTCCAATTATTGCAAACGGTAAGAAAGTAAAAAGCATGGGAGGGAAGCCCTGAGTGAAATACCAGTGCCATTTGTGGGTACCATAGTAGTCGCCTCCAGAAGAAAGAAAATTAAACTTCAGAAAGTTAAGAGGCACAATCACTGGTGACCCATACATCCACCAGTCGAGGAAACATGAGGTGGAAAGAACAAGAATCCTGTTAAAACCGAAGAACATTAAGAAATATTTAAGAATGAATCAAAAGGCATGAACACAACAGTGCAGGCACCAAGAACGTTGACATGGAAAACATCCTAACCCTTTCAATATCTGCTAATGAGAAAGTTCTGCTTCATTATACCAAATAGAGGATGATCAAGTGATTTTTCCTCTGTTATTCAGTGAAATGAGAATGACAATAAAGAAACATCATCAGCATTTTTACCAGTTTGAAGCTGCAGTTGACTTCTTCCATTTGCAAAAAAAAAAAAAAGAAACTAGAAGAACAGACCACACAACATGATGCATATGCTTTTGATTGGCAAAACCATGGCTATAATTTCGGAAGATCTGAAGAAATATTTTCTTTGGCCACATTATTCTGGAACTTATCTAATACCTGAACACCCTTATTGTCATCTACTTTTCAATTAACTTCCCCATCTAAATTGTCCCTCCTACAAAGGGGCCAAAAGGATAAAGAGTAGTCAATGAAAGATTTCAAATTTTGATGATCTATGTTCTCTAAGTGACCATGATTCTTGAACCAACAAATAATTAGGTAAAAAAGCTAATAGACAGAAAATGATGTTTCCTTAACTTTTATTCTCATTTTCATAATTATGAAAAGTTCTCAGCACCAGCACCACCACCCCCACACTATATCCGCTAAAGAAAACCCCAATCTCATTGGCCATCCAAGAACCAATATGCTATGTAGTGGGATTAAGAAGAAAATGCAACTATGAACTATGAATAAAGTACTTTTTACAACTACTTACCCTATCGGGGCTACCTCGAGAAAGAGAAACTCCAACCTTGTTTGCATCCCAATCAGATCCAATAAACCAATATAAAACCATGTGACAGCACTCGTCGGCCGAATGGCACATGATACTGCTGCTACAAACAAAGCCATCTTCCTTGAAGCCACTGAAACTTTCCTTGAGGAATGGATGGAGGAAAACCAATAATATATCCCCATGACTGTCAAGACAGTCTCTAAGCTATTTGATAATGTCCGGGTTATGCAAAAGAACATGAACCAGTTTACTAGCTGACAAAAAACCTGCCAACAGAATTAAGGTCACCATGCTCATGAAAAATCAAATCACTAAACATTTCGAGCTAGACATATGCATAAAGAAAGGATACAGCCCATTGTGCAACATGCTCCTCAAATACGAGCTTTGAGAGCTTGTACAAGTACAAATCCCCGAAAGATGAGAATAATGCTTGCAAAAGACGAGGGGCCTTCACCTGAAAAACAGACAGAAATGGAGCATTAGGCACAGAGTTCATTCATCTTATCTTCATTTAAGGAAACAAATGTCGAAAATCAAGAATTCAATCATGGAGTGTTATGTATTTGAAAATTGTGCATTCTAAATTTTCAAAGCTATCATACACATCAGGAGAAGATATCCCGCGAACAAACATCCAAATATTAACAAAATGTAACACCTCTGCGAATAGGACTACTGATATACTTTTCTTATTCATTTAAACAGAAACTTCCAATCTTTCTCACTCGACGTTATTAGCAGGCATAATCCAACTCTCACCATGAATAATGGGGTGTCCAAGTGAAGGAATGCCAGGACTTTATAGAGCAAAGCGAAGACCAAGGGATGGAGGTAGCTCCGTATCCCCTTCTTCCACTCCCAGGTCAAATGCCCATACCTAATAATTATGATGTAAGTAAAACGAACACAACGACTCATCAAAATCTACCAAAAGTACTCTTTCTGTAAAAAAGAAAAAAAAATAATACCCAAAGACGACGCGGTGGGCGACCTCGAGAGATTGCCAATGCTCGTCCGGGTTGAAGTAGGTCTGCACCAGCAGCGCGTTGGCCGCTCGAAAGGCGAGCATCGCCGCCCAAACCCTCCGCTCCGATTTGAAGAGAGCGGAAAAAGAGCAGCTCTTCTTCTCCTCGTCATCCTTCTCTTTGGCTCCTCTGTTCTGGTACGTCTCCGGCGCCGCCGAGGCACGGGCGATATGCCTTCGCCGTGGATCCATTTCCTGGGTGGAAATGTCGGCCGGCCGCGGATGCGATCTGAAAGCTTCGGTTATTCTTCAAATAAAAAGTGTTGCATCGCAGTGGAACACGGCGGCGAACGATCGGGAGAAGAGCTGTGCGCCGCGTGATGTCTTCGGTGCGGATCTCGCGCGTGCAGATCCGGTTGAGGAAGAAGTCGACGAGAGAATGAAATCTCGGCCGTAGTTTATTTTTCTAATAACATCCAACGGCCAAAAAAACTAGCTGCTTTTATGCTGCCGCATAAGAGCACCATGGTGTCTGTCCATTAAAGGCTAAAGCCCCGTTTGAATTGGGAATAGAGAGTCGTAATTCTTACAATTCTACCAAACATTTTTTAGAATAGAATTAACTTAGTTAACATCTTGATTTTTTAAAATCATCTCGAAACCTATGAAATCACTATCTATATTTCACCAAATTGAAGTAAGTCTATTCCTAAGGAACCCAAGAACACAATTAAAATTGGAATATAATATAAGTGAATATATTCCATATCTACTAGTCTCAAATTTAAGTTTTGAAATTATTAAATTTGATTAAAGAGGACATTATTTATGTTCTCTATTTTTACTTCGGATTAATCAAATACTATACTAAAAATCTCGTGCCCCAAAAAAATCTCAAAATAAAAATAATTAATATCAGATTAAAATAATTAAACTCTAATTAGATCTTTTCATATTAATACCTCAATAAATTAATTAATGACCTAAATTATATAGATTATCCCTCAAGTACTTCATTAGCATATTTATACTTAAAAATGAGTAGAAGTGGGGCAGCTGCATTTTACCCATATCTATGTATATGGCGCAGCAGATTTTATCCTTAATTGAAATAGTGACATATATACATATAAATATGTCTTCTCCGACGTCGACGACTCACCCGCAAAACAGAGATCAAGAGAGTCGAGCTGCTCGTTCGTCCGTGAGGTCGTGGTCACCACTGCGAAGCCGGCGGACTCCTCGACAGTGAACTTCGAACCCAAGATAATGTGTGTCGATGCATCGCAAGGTAAAATCAGCACCAAAGCTCTTCGGAATAGGATCGCAAAGTGACCTATAACTCACTGGAGAAGAATCGGCAAAGGTGCGCTGCAGATCGACCCGATTTCTCCTCGTAAAGAACGCTCAACTTCCAGTGGTGTATCCTCTCATTTCATGCTGGCGGTATCGATTTGTTCGCCTCGTCATATGCTCCGTGGTCGTACCGCCCCGATGATCGAATGGCGGCCGCGAACACCGACGTCGGAGCTGTCATGGTGTGCGGCGAAAGAGAGGAGAAGGGGCGGTGGCAGCAGTTTGCTTCCTACCAATAATTAATTTCTTTTTATATGCATTAAACAAATACTTTTTGCAATTACTTATAAAGATAATTCTTTTATTTTCTAAGAACTTATTATATTAAGGCTTTTGGAATGCTTGGACCTAAATGAAAAAAAAACATTTTTATTTTATTTAACCAAACACATATTTTGAGATCTAGAAAAATCTATAAAAAAGAATTTTGCAAAATTATAATTCATTTTCTAGGTTACAAGTGTATTTTTTTGCCTTTGCATGTAGTTTTCTATTAACAAAGTAAATTACTCATTCTTTAGCTATAATATGAGATATTAGGAGAAAAAAACTTTCTGATTAACAAAGTTTATCGTTTTCAAAAAATATTTCTCTTATTTTTTTTAAATAAACAGTTTCGCTAATTACTACTAGTTTGACTTAAAATTATATTGATTCATTAAATTGACATATTAAAACCGGATCGGCCGGTTCAACCGTGAATCGGTCGCCAGTCCGATCCGATTTAGGTGTAAAAATGGTATTGCTATTGAACCGGATACAACCGATTCGAATCGGACTAAACCGGTGAACCGGCAAACCAGTTAAAAACCGCTTTAATTGATAATTTGAAAAAAAAACTGTGGTACAAAAATAGAAGCAAAAGTTATATAAAACGAAAATAACTGCTGAAATCAAAATAGGAAATATAAATAAATGTGTGGAGAATAGGAAAGAATTAGTAACAATTGAAAGGTAAGTAAATTAATAGGAAAGTGAACAAAAATTTTAATTAGAATAATTAATATGGCATTATTAGTATAATAATATCAATCAGCATAATTTTTATAAATTTTATAAAAGGAAAATAATTGGTAAAAACAAAATTGGAAATAGAAATTAAAAAGGAGGAGAGTAAATAAAGAAAAGAAATTGAAATAAAAAAGGAAAGAAGTTGAAATATTTTTTCTTAAGTAAAATAACAAAAAAGTTAACATTTAGGGGGCGTTTCCCTCCCGATAATCTTTGTAGATTACTGGTAATCTGAAGTTAAAATTACCTGGGCCCACCAGATTACTCTATTTACTTATTTTAATTCGTAGGCAATCTGGATTGCCTAGCAATGCAGATTGCCTATGAAGTGGTAATCCACATTACCTATAAGGGTACCACCCAAGTGATAATCTTATTTATAGTAGTTTCCCTATTTTCCCTTTTCAATCTTTCATAAATAAAACATAACACAATAATAAATTATCATATAATAATAACAACAACATAAATAATAATAATAATATAAATTAATGACCATAATAAATATATTTTAATAATATTATATTATTATGATCATATTATGAATTAAAATATAGCACTAATTTTATTTATAAGTATTACTAATTAGACTATTTTTTTTATAAATTATTATTAATTATAAAGATTAGTTTATTATTATTTTAATTTGAAGGATATTAATTACTTAAACTCATTAATTTGTGAGTTCAGTTGATAAATTTTGATTCAATAATACAAATTTTTAAACTTAATAATATTTACGAAGGGTATTTTGGTAAAACAATGTATATTATTTAGTAATCATTTATATAAGTAAATATGATAATCTGAATTACCACTTGGATTACTTATATATAGTAAACAGGGCAATGCACATTACTGGTAATTTAATAAGTGGTAATCTTTCTGTCAGGTAATGTACATTACCAGGTAATGTTAAAAGGTAATGCAGTAAACGCCTCCTTAAGGTAAGGCTGAGCAAAACCGAGTTCGGGACCGGATCACTCATGACCCGCTCCCGATTCGATTTTGGCCGAGTCTCAAGAAATGAGATCCGGACTCGGTCCCGGTCGGGTCCGGGACCGGTCGTCCCGGTTTAATCGGGAATAAAATCGGGTCGACCCGGTTGACCCAATTTTATTATTTTTATTATATAAAAATAAAATTAAATTTTTTAATATTGATTAATATTAATTATTTATAACTATAAACTCTCTTTTTCATTATGCATTAGTAATAAAATCCGTTTATATGTTAGATATCTTTTAAAAAATATAATATAATATACAAATATTACAAAAAAATATATTTTATAATATATTTATATATTATAATATAAGAAAATCGGGTCGAAAATAAATCCGAGTTTTTTAAACCCGGACCCGGTCCCGACCTAGATTGGACTGGGTTTCCAAGTCATCGGACCCAGTCCCACGATTATGTTCTGAACTGGGAATATTTCCGAAAATCCGGGTCGAATCGGACCGGGATGACCGGGTCGGACTGGGTCATGCTCAACCCTAATTTAAGGTAATATAATAAATATCATGTTATTATTATTAAGTAATAATATATCAATCATCATGCTTCTTTATAGGCATTAATTTTTTAATATAATAAATATTTTATGAAAAATTATTCCACTCAAATTAAAGTGAAAAAATATTGAAAGAAATAGAAGAAGTGTAAAAATAACATTAAGCAAAATGAAAATAGAATGACAAAATATAGAAGAAGAATTAATAGAAATAGAAAGGAAGAAGGTGAAAATTTGAAAGAAATAAAATAAAAGCAAATTAAGAGTGAGTCATAATAAAATAAATTAATATGACATTTTTAGTATCACATAATAAATAAATAAATAATAATATCTCAATCACCATTATTTTAAATAAGTATTGATATTTTAAACATACAATAAATAATGTTTTAAATTATATCTAATTATTAGTTAATTATTGTTATGTAGTTTAGATATTATATAATATTAATTATATATTATAAATTATTATAAATAATATTATTTTAATAAAATTCGGTTTAATTCGATTTAATCTCGTAGAACCAATCCAATCGTGACCAATTGATTCGATTTCCGGTTCGATTATAAAAATATTATTTAAAATAATTATGAGATATTTGACTTTCTGTAAAAAAAAATACCCGAAGACGACGCGGTGGGCGACCTCGAGAGATTGCCAGTGCTCGTCCGGGTTGAAGTAGGTCTGCACCAGCAGCGCGTTGGCCGCTCGAAAGGCGAGCATCGCCGCCCAAAACCCCCGCTCCGATTTGAGCAGCTCTTCTTCTCCTCATCATCCTTCTCTTTGGCTCGTCTGTTCTTCTACGTCTCCGGCGCCGCCGAGGCACGGCGCGACATGCCTTCGCGGTGGATCCATTTACTGAACGGAACTGAAAGTTTCGGTTGTTCTACAATTAAAATGCGTTGCATCGCAGTGGAACATGGCGGCAAACGATCAGGAGAAGAGCTGTGCGCCGCGCGATGTCTTCGGTGCGGATCTCGCGCGTGGGAGCTCGTCTCCGGTGTGGACTGGAGATAGATGATGTGCAAATCCGGTTGAGGAGGAAGTCGACAATGGTGGAAAAGACGAGGGAATGAAATCTTGACCGTTAATTTATTTTTCTAATAACATCCAACGGTCAAAAAAGAGCATCATCGTGTCTAGTTTTGTACCGTCTTCTTCTTGTTCGCTCCTTTATCTGCAACTCGTACGCACCGCCGCCGTCGCTCCACTTCACTTCAATAGCACTCCATGGCGTTCGCTGCGTGCTCCCTCCTCCGTCCGCCGCCGGCGAGCACCCGTTCGCCGCCTCCCAGGCTCCTGACCCACAAATCCTCCTTCCTTCCCACTTCACCATCCACCATCACCACCATTTCCATTCCTCCTCAACCTCCTCCACCCACTCCCACCACCATCAAGGCCTCGAAGAAGAAGCCGTCGCACTCGTCGCCATCCGCCAAAATCGTCCGCTTCCCGTCGCTGGACCGCCACGCCGCCGCCAACAACCGCCTGCGCTTCGCCCGGAAGTTGTCGACCCTCCTACTGTCGAAGCCCCGGCGGTTCCTCCCCCTCCGCGTCCTCAACCGCTGCCGCCGCTACCTCTCCCTCCCGCCATCCCGCTCGATCCTCCCCTTCCTCCTCCGCTATCCGGCCTTGTTCCGCCTCTTCCACTCACCTTCCCAATCCCCTTCCTCCCCCTCCGCCTCGCTCCTCTCTGTCGCCCTCACCCCCGCCGCCGAGTCCCTCTTCGCCGACCTCTCCCTCTCCCGTGCTCTTCCTCCTCCGCCTGCGGGAGCTGCCGGACGTCTCTCCGTACGACGCCGTTGTTCCTCCTCCCCCCGAGTTCGGGAGGAATTTGACGGCTGAGGAGGAAGAGAAGAGGGCGTGCGCGGTGGTGAGGGAGGTGCTGGCCATGACGGTGGAGAAGCGGACGCTTGTGGACCACTTGACGCACCTGCGCAAGGACTTGGAGCTGCCGAACCGGCTGCACGGGATGCTGGTGCGGCACCCGGAGATGTTCTACGTGAGCGTGAAGGGGGTGCGGCACTCGGTGTTCTTGGTCGAGGCGTACGACGACAAGGGGAAGCTGTTGGTGGAGGACGAGCTGCTGAAGGAGAAGGAGAGGTTAATGGAGCTGGTGAGGGAGGGAAGGAAGATGAGAAGAGAAAGGAAGAAGAAAGATGTCGGATATGGCCATGGTTATGCTGAGGATGAGGAAGGAGCTGATGAGGAAGAGGATGAGGAGTGGGAGCCCGACGAGGATCACGAATTCGGAGATCTATTGGAGTCTGGAATTGAGGATGATTGGGAGGAGCTTGTTGATTTGGTTGATACTGATGCTGTGCAGGAGACGGTGGAAGAGTTTTGGGTTAAGAAAACAGCTTCAACAACTGGTGAAATGGGTGCCAGTGGAAGTAATGTAGAGTTGGAAGCCTGGTAAATTTGGAACTCCTCAGATGTGTGTACTTGTCTGCAACTGTTCTAGACAAGGATCTGTGAAAGTTGCCTGATGCTGATCACTAGGTATCTTCCTCTGCACTTTATTGTAGATATGTTTTAAGGAGGCATAAGCACTGCGTTAAGGAAGCATAAGTATAACACAGGACAAGAATTAAACTATTAGCAATGGGTACAGGAGTCTATAATATAAATGAGATCATATATACATGCTGAGACTTGCTCTCAACGCAAATAGAAATTAAGGTCCTAGCCATTTCTGGTTGGATGTTGTAGAGTTATAGATACGTCATTAGCTTTGAAATCTCAACTCAATATAAGTTTCACTATAGTTTTTTTGTTGTAACTTCAAGTATCTGATGTCTGCACTGTGATCTAATATTAACAACTACTATGAAACTTCTCTTTTTTTTTTTTGCTTTTTTTTTGGGTACTATCGCTCCATTATTTTCCTACAATTTTATATGCTCAAATTTGCCGAGAGAATGTGTGTCTTGTCCTTTATGCTCTACCTATCAGATGTGTTGCATGTATTGACTGGGGTGAAATTGTCTGTTTTCGGGTTTATGGGTTATGAATTAAGTAATAAGTCCTGAACTGATAAAAAAAAGACTAGTTGCCAAGAAATGCCTAATTATAACTACCTTGAGTCCTTTCTGACAATTATTATATCTATCATGTTGCACATATTGCTCTTTTCACTTTGATTCAATTCGTCTAGGGTGAATTTGTTACTTCAAGTATTTTTTGCCTTTGATGTCATAACGAGTAATCAATTGTAAGTTGAAGAAAAAAAGGAATTCAAGATGAGGTATACCTCAGAGATTGCTTCATATCTTTTTTTTTTTCTGTTGGCAGGTTTGAGTCATGAAAATAAATGCCCTTTGTTTATATTTATCAGGCTATTCATCCAAGATATATGTACTCAGTCGTAATACTGAGGAGCATTACCAACTGATGGATCAAAAGGCATCATCCTTTAAGCAGAAAGATGGGAAAGGTATCAATCCATGAATCTTCCATAATTTCTGGTAATATAAGCTGGAAGTTGCAGATATAGTTCAGAGTAAGTTAATTATACTAATTCAATCCGAAAACGTTTGGAGCTTATCTTCTCCAACATAACTGACCATTACGCATTTTGATCATACAGACCTTAAATAAGTTCAGCAGTGCTCCAGCCTCCAGGCAACCATTGATCCACCATCTAATACATCAAGCAACTGCTGCTATTGGTTCTCCAGGAAGATAGTGACATAAAATAGTACCAGCTAGTTGAAGCAAACTTGGGGCAAGTTCTCATACACCAACAGAACAAAATCCAAAAAAAAATCTTGGACCATCCATCACTGGGGGTTCGATCACTAATACTTCAAGACTGCCATCCTCTGCAATAACATCAATCCACAAGTACGTCTGGGTATTAAAAAATCTTGTGTGGTCGGCCAATGGAGCTGCCATTATAGTGTATGTTAAGTGTATACATATGTTTTCAGTCATCATATTTTACTATAATTCTTCTGAAGCATGTTGACTAGCGGATGTAAAATTACATATAAACATCAACACACTTGGATCCTTTGATGATTTAGTAATAAAACGGTTAAAAGAGAATAATAGGATAAACTCCCTACATGGTGAAGATATTGAAGTATAAGCTCCAAAATTATTTGAGAAACTACAGCCACAAATATTCTGTGTACTATCAAATATGAACTATTTTCTGTTAAGGACATCAAACAGCTACCAAGGGCTTCAAACCATAAAAGGTGTGACTGTCAGCATATTTTTCAAACAGACCTTGCAATGGAGCAGCAACTGATAAGGATATTAAAAAATATCAATGGATGCAATTCTTGCATCAATGAAAGTTCAAGATATTTAAACTATTAGTCATTTATTTGAACAAATAAATGCATAAAACTAGGTAAAATCTTATGGAAAAGATAAAAAGTAAAAAAAATGTCAATCAGCATAATGATTTCATTTTTTGCCAACGTGGCTGTACAAATAAGGTATTAGTCCATGCGTATACAACAATTTTACATCAACCTGTTATTCAAATGATTGATGGGACCCCAAAAAATGTGTTTCTTGAGATTGTCATATAATGTAAAAAGAATGAAAAACACACGAGTAATTGTTAAAGTCTGATTAAAAAAATTTGATCTACCGAGGTCATTGACAATGCGAAGCCAAAGGAAGGAGAGGCATTTGCATCATTTTCCTTTTACTGGAAATTCACACCCTCGAATGACTGGTATTTGTTAGTCAACAAAACACATGCATCTGTCTGCCAAGGCTCGTATTATCCTTCTTCGCATTCTTTTACGTATGCATTAACTGCAGGATCATAAGTTGCGGCAATTCTCAAATACTTCGCAGCTTCAGACTTCTCACCTTCTTGAAATAAAGAACTGATGACACTCGAATTAGTTAGAAAACAATTAGTATTGAACATGCATTATCAGAGAGCAAAATTCCATAATAGAAGACAGCAACTTCACTAGTGATACCAGACAATATGCAAACTTATCAAAATGCAATGATGACATTATTCACCTCCCTAACAGCACCAGACCCTGGTAATAGCAAGCTTTGCCCATGGGACTGTCTGGCTCTTTCAGCTCCGCTATCCTTTTCAAGTGCTTTATCCCCTCTGGTTTGTCTCCCTTCGGAAATCGAAGATCTCAGTTCTCCTCAAGTTCCAAAATAGCCAAATCTTAAAGAAAATTCAGACACTATACCTGACATATATGTGAAAATCCAAGACCATATAATGAAAGAACCAGAAGTTCATCCTCTTTATCTTGAATCTGACGAGAAAATATGCAAGTGATCCTCAAATAAACATAATAGCGACATGTTAACTTTCATGCATTCTGAGTTTAATCTGTAGTAGAATAAACACAAGAACTGTACCTTTAATACAGCACTTTTGAAGTATTCAATTGCTTCGATGAATGACTTTTGAGAGCATAAAATTTGACCCATAGCAATTAAGGCTTTAACAAGATCAGGGTCTTTCTCAATTGCCATTCTGCCATTAAATGAATATATTACTAAATATATCTTTGCAATTCAAAGAGAAAACAGGCAAAGAATAAAGAATCAGCAAACTTAATAAACATAGTTCAGCACCTCAATAGTGGAAGAGCATTATCCTGACACCCAGATGCTAACTTCTCAAGGGCAACCTAGTAAGGGCAAAACCAAGAATGTATGATGGAGGTAATATTTCTAACAAAAAAAATAATCAAGGATTTATAATTTTACTCACGTCTAGAAGCTTCTGAGGAGATAAAGCATCCACACAAATTTCATCCCCAAGCTCCTTGTTGTCTGGCAACACATCATGTGGAATTGTTTTTCTCACTGGAATTTTATAATCTTTCAAACCCAATTGCAATCGAACATATGAATTTCTTAGGGACAATTGCTGCATCATTTAATATTTTTGCAAATGAGATTTCTACTGAAAAACTAACATCATGTTGAATTTTAATGAAAAGATCTAAAACTGCACATGTTATCCTTGCAGAGGAAAAAGAAATTGCAGATTCTACTTTGAGCATGGTGCTGCCCAATTTCCAATATGATTATATGATCTTGCAGAAGAATTTCAAAATTCAAATTTGTTCTTATTAAACAATTGAAAATCACACCAAGGCTTTCAAAGAATATGCTTTTTTACAATACTTAATTGGAAGTAAAATATGAAAATGCTAATAATTAAATCAATGGTAATGACACATTGAGTATATGACAAACCTGAAATAAGGTGAACGTGCTGTTCGTCACCCAATAGACCAAGCTTCCCTGAGAGGAAATATCCAGAACAATTCATGGCCATATATATGCAGATTTCTAGGAATACATCTCTAAAGAATGGACAATAATGCTGCTACTTTTTTAGGGGTTACTGCTGGTGTGTTTTAGCTGGTCCAACAATGAAATCTGATGTTGTAGACAAAATGTGATTGTAAATTAGAACATATTTTGCACATAAATGACAAAAAAAAAAATAAAGATAGGATATAGATACCAACAATTTTAGGTTGATTTTACAGAGATTTCAACCCAGATTAAGAATTGATAGGTATACTTGAATTTTGAATGACTAGTCAAGAAATATTGTCATCCTTCGCCTTCTTCAAAAAGATAAAGGTCTATATTGAGTTATGTGTTCATTAGTCCATTCTGTAGTTATGTAAGGAATATTGCATGATTCTGGAAAGGATTTTAATTCGAGCTTTATGGCTAAACAAAACTTTCTTGCTTTACACTCATACTTTCCAGTGTTTGGATGTATTGCAGTATTTAAAAATCTCTTATCCGCTAAATTCTATGCGCTCTGCTGATGAACATAATATGGGAGCTTAAGTTTTATCAGGTTTCCTCTTTTTTTAGTGCAAACAAAGTCCTAAAAAATCGAAACTTTGTGTTTCAAGATAAAAAAATTCTTACACATAACTGATTATGCTGAAATACAATACAGAATACCCAGATTGTGTAACTTATGTCAGACCTCTGACCGAATAAGAGAATCTGAACCTATAATTTCATATTGCTGAAAAAGGTGCTTAACTATATACAGAACATTAAGAAACACTAACCTGCGGAATATGAAACCCAATAAGAAGTAAAGGTAGGGACAGAATATCCAGATACAACTTGTAGTACTGCAAGACCACACAGAAACATGCTTCAAAATTATATATACAGAAATTTATTTCCTACATGGAACAACCATGTGAAGTTTCTTTCTGAATGATTATTTTGCAGGTAAATTTCAATAGTTAACCTGTGTATATATGAATATATTAGATAGTTCATGAAAAAGAAAGTTGACTTACTTTTGCTAAGAGCCCTAATATCCCTGATAACTTGGAAAACTTTAGTGTCTGGAATGAAATCTGACAAATTAACAAGATCTGGATCACAATTCAATTTCTACATCATGATAATGTTCATGAATATGTAGGAGAACAAGCAGAAAGCAAAATATCATATGCCCATGCTATGAACAATGTGGTCTTGGGAAGCGAATCAAATACAGGGGACATATGAAGTTTAATCTTTAACCAAAAGTTAAGGTTGCTTGAACCAAAGGGGCAAGATGAGTAAATGTATTTGTGGATACAAGTACCTGAACATTGACATAATGTAGTCCGGCAATCAAGATAGGAAATGTGGAACCTAACAGCCCACTTGGAAAATCAGACAAGTTTTGGAACCATAGCATACCACCCTAAAAATGTATCATCCAAAAACAAATTTTAAGGTAACGATGAGCCAAAATTTAAAGACCTGAGAATATGCAAGAAGAAAAGAAATCAGACTGATTTAGTATGGATTTCAGTTACAGCAAAAAAGAAAAAGAAAACTTATAACTATAATATTTGCTCAGAAAGGAAAATCAGATAAAATTTTGTTTTCCCAAGACTTAAAAGGAAATGTCCAGATATTATGGTCTTGAAGAGAAGCTCTTTGTAATGTTTGGTTTAATTGCCCATGCATCCTTTACACAACAGCTGAAAGGAAATCCCTATCCAACCTATCATGGTATAATTTACTCACAACTCAGTTCAATAGTCGGGGCTAGTTGCATATGGGTTCTTGGTCTTTTCTATATCTGAGTATATAGGGAACTTTGCTAAACAACATAAAGTACTTCCAAATAGTTTTTCTTTAAGGATTATTTTGCAAATAGTTATTTATTAAGATCCAGTACATTTTTTCTCTCAAGTGAGACCCATTACTTGATTTAGTAGGATCTCATTACCCATAGTTTGTCATGTAGGTCTTTTTTCTGTAATTGCGAAGTCAGAACAAGGAAATTTCAGAAGAAAGATGTTCTAAATAAAAGCTTCCTTGCTCCATGCTCTTATTTTCTACTCATTTTCCTTTTTTTGTAGCAGTGTTTTAATATGCAGAAAAAAATTACTGCTTATCTGTAATTGTTCTATAATCCCAGTGCTAAATCACTTGTTTGGTACTAATATGTCATAACTTTGGGAAATGAAAGAACTGTTTGTAGTATATTTACTTTCAAACAGTCATAAAGGAGCCATTGCCTTCTACTGCACACAAACTGACTCCATAAAGAGAAGTTGCATGTATAACTGCTCTTGGAGCATGAAACTACTGGTCTAAATGTGCTTCTCCTTACCATGCATCTTTTCTCTTTCTAGTAACGAGAATGTACGTTTATTCTTCAGAAAATCTCTTTTTTTTCAGAGAGAACCTTCAGAAAATCTCTTGCAGTGACTTTAGTTAGCAATTAAAAAAATATTACTGAAAGATCCTCTTCAAAGTTAGTCCACTTATCCCTCTAATCTTAGAGTTCTCAAGGGAAATATATATTCCAGATTACTCAACATAGAGAATATAATATGTTTAACTATTTTTAACACGACATGCGAGAAAGTTAGAGCCTTAGAGGACATAAATTTATGAAAACACAACTGCATTCCCCTCTGCATAACTCCAAATATCCAAGACGGTTCAATTGTTGTTCATGTCAAAGGAATAAATGCAACGAAGACAAAGAAAACCCTTGGTTTATTATCATCAGACCGTTGTATTAAAAAACAACAAGTGAATTCATGCTTCATGCAAACAAATATGAAGTATTTGACCTATTACATTTCAAGGTTACAGCTCTTACGCTAGCAAAACCAGGGTGATTTTCAAGGCACATCCTTCGAATACTAGTCATCCATAATAGAAAGCAAGGAAACTGCAAATCACAAAAAAGAAATAGAGATTAAAACATCTGTAGAAACCAGTAGTTCTTGTTGTAAAGTTTGGTGGAACAAAATCATAATGGCCTCAATGCTTAATTACAAAGTCATAGCTCAAATTTCCTTCAAAAACATTTATGATGATAAATTATTTATTTCATGAAACAAAGCATATAGGGTCATGTAAAATCTATAACATAGCAGTAAAGAAGATAATATAAAGCATACAACAACAACAACAAAGCCTTATCCCACTAGGTGGGGTCGGCTATAATATAAAGCATAAAAGTAGAAAATATGTTAATAACCTGGCTGCAAAGTAAATACAAAGCTAGATAACAAGAAATATACCATAGCCTGAAGGAACTAGGAAATACATAAGAGAGAAGTAATATTTTAATTACAATGAAGATTTAATAGGAGTTTTTTTTTAAGGGGACTATCATAGGAGTTAATAGGTTAATGGCCTAAAATGAGTAACTAAAAGTTGCCAAAGGACTTGGCCCGTAATCAATCAATCCATGAATAACTGCAGCAACTCTTATACTAGTACATTGAGAAATTCACATCATTCACTAGGATCAAAGGAGCTAGTAGGAAGCACTTGCAAAT
The DNA here is from genome assembly GCA_001647135.1 of Pontederia paniculata. Taxonomy (NCBI): domain Eukaryota; kingdom Viridiplantae; phylum Streptophyta; class Magnoliopsida; order Commelinales; family Pontederiaceae; genus Pontederia; species Pontederia paniculata. The sequence continues at coordinate 9,132 of LTAE01002364.1, read as the reverse complement.
TAGAGAAGAAATAACCGGCTCAGAATGTATGCAGTATTCACAGTGACTGCAAGTTAGAGAAGAAAGAGCTAGTTGGATAACCATCATGACCAATATCATGGATCTAAGATATACATCAAGGTTCAAATTTTACCTGAACTAAAAAGAAAGCAAAATTCCACAAGTAGGTAGGACAACCAAGCTCCTTTCTTTTCTGTTGAAATAACATATATTGTTCCCGAAAGCTTCTTCCTGATTGAGGTGGTGGAAATGGAGGTGGCACTTATCAAAGTGAACAAATATCAGAAATAATAGTCCAATGTCCATTGATTGAAGCAAGCATTACAACAGTCCAATACATAATTTCAGGCTGTTTTTTCGAAGGAAAAAAGAACGATTGGCAAGCAAATAAACTATTATTCATATTTTAATGGTAAAAGTTGACTCAGCCATCAAAAGACAAAAGTAAAATAATCTGGTGTAACTTCTGCATAACCCCCGAACTCTGCTGATTTGTTAATTTATTTTTAATGTCCAAAATTACAAGTAAAACAATTTTAGAAAGGAAACAAACTTGTGATAAACTTTGATCACGATAACTTCAAGCTCTCAATGTCAATTTAAGGCAAAATCCATACTTACATTTAGGGAAGAAGCTTGCTATTTCTTGACCTTTCCTCAGCTGCAAAATGAGCACAGGAAGAAGGGTGAATCGAAGAGCTATGGTAGAAGTGGAGATTACAGCCCACCTGCATTGGTGTCTACAAGATCAAATAGAATCACAGAAGCATGCATAAAAATAATCATCTTTTGCCGATATATGATCGATAATAGACAAAGAGACAAGAAGAACATGAAACAATTAACACATTGTTGCTTGCAGATAGTTTTGAGAAAAAAAAAAGAATGGAGTAATCAGCTGAGTTGATAAGACGGATTTGGTGGAACTGAATAGCATTGATTTGAATACGAAATTAAGAAGCATAACACTTGCCATTTCTACATGATTATATTACCATGGAAGGCCCGTAAGGTCATGGTACCCATCGAGCACGGAGATGACACCGTGCACCGGGTAAACCCACGATCCATCTCCGACCACTTCGTCCACCATCCCCAAAGAACCACCATCACCGCCACCATCCTGCCCAAGATCTGAAGGCCACGCACCGCCAGCAGAATGGACAGGAGGACTAGGTGCAGGCTCCGATTCAAAGCCTTCGAGGCGAGAAGTAGTACTTGTGGTATCACTACAATGGTCATTACCGCCATCCTCGGCGGGAACGGTGTTGGTGCCGCCGGAGTCCGACGGCCGGCTCCAGCCGAACCAGGAGAAGGATCGGGAGGAGGAGGGAAAGGGTTGGAGAATATGGTTAGGAGAAATGGGATTAGGGCTTAGCGCAGAACAGATGGAGGAGGAGGAGGAGGAGGAGGAGGAGGCGGCGGCAGAAGAGAGGGGAAGGAGGCAGCGGTGGCAGTGGTGGCGGAGGAGCAGCAGTTTGGTGGCGAACCTCATGGCGATGATCTTGGAGTCATATCACTCACAAAAAGCTACTGTAAATAATATTTAACCCCGTAACAAAAATCCACTTTTTGGTATTATTGTCGAAATAATAATAAGTTTAATATGTTGAAAATAACTTTCGGAAAAACAAAATAAATATATGAAATTAGTTTTGTTGGAAAGTTTTGTTTTTGACTAGGTACTAAAAAACATTAAAGCATTTGTTTTTTATGTATATATGTTGCGATAAGTGCGAGTGCTTTTTTCCCTTAATAATTCTTTTTTCAAGATTGTATAGAATATTTAGATTAGTGAAAAATATTTCATTTTGCCGAAATGTATAAAAAAATAAATTTCATTAGAAGGTTAAGATAATAATCAGCATAAAACATGAGAAAAAATTGAAAAAGGAAAAAATGAAGGTGCTTAAAGAGCATCATGCTATTTATATTTTTAACTATAAGATGATTAATTTATGGCGGATAGATTTTAGGAGAGAAAAAAATTAAAAGAGAGAAATTCTAACATTCATCGTACATTTAAGATCTTACGGTTGAAGATATAAGTAATATGTGAGCAACTACATTGAACCCTTTGAAAAATATTATTTTTTAGATGTTGAAACGATAATAATGAACTTTGGTTACATTTTTAATAAATAACGTTCAAGATAAATTTGGGAAAAGAGGAAGCAAAGGCCACGTCCAAAAATTGACCTTTCATTCCACACCTTACAATTCATAGTCAAGTAGATGAATCTTTTTCTATGGCACATTTCACTAACAGTAATTTACTTCGTCGCTCTAATTAATCATGTAGAAATGCTACATCTCGCATCCCTCGAAGGATCAATCCTACAAAACTTCCATTCAGAATCGTACTGGTCCAGACATCCTGACGTTTGCAAGATCCCAATTTGGTCGTGCGAACTGAGAATCAGCTTTTGCCCATATGAATTGCCTTCTTGCAACATCGTGGATTGTCTTTTATTATCAGCTTTGCCATAAGGATTTCCTCGTGCTAAAACCATGGCGGTTGCGACTGCCTTCAATCTTGTGCATCCTTTTTCCTGAAATTTGGATGCGCTGCTCTCAAGGTCAAGATTTACCTTTGGAGGTGAACTGAAACAAAAGGATGCAGCCACACCCTGTTACAAAACCATTTCATATATTAGTTTCAGAAAATAACATAATTAACATATGTCCAAAGAGCAGAAGGACTAAAGCTATTAAGAGACAATTACCTGGCATAATTCTGCACCGAGTTGCTCAATTATCTCAATTGATTGAACATTTCAAATAATAAAATAGAACAAGTCAGGACCATAAAAATGTTTCAGAAAAATCCAAATTTTAAATAATCATGCATCTGCTAAAGAAACTAAGAAAAGGAAATAAAACACAACTAACCAACAAGAAAATAGGGGTTCCAAATAGAAAAGTATCAATACCTCGTGATTGAGATGGTGCCCATTGAAGGCATTCTTCATTGAGGGTGAGTTATACGCCAAGATATAGGATCTATATGCATCTTTAGCTGATTGATTCAAATAGTAATCTTAGTCTTGACCAGGAATCTATGCATGAAGATATGAATATCTAGCTGCAATCTAAACAACTTAAGCAAAGTTCAACCGGCAATCACCAGTTTCTGGCTGAAATGCATGTGTCAGATCATGGCAGGCAGTGTAAAGTAATACTGAGAAGACGACAATAAATTCATCTGATCCGATTTAAGGTTCAGCCATTTCCTAATAAAGATTCATTATTAAACTCTGTGATCCTCGTTTGAACATTGAGCATGTCAAGCATTTGACAGAGTTCTTCTGTCAACTTGGAGGAATCATGAGAATAGAAGGAATGGATCTTATTCTTGATCTCAATCCAGCTGCATCCAATTTGCTTCTGCACTTTTCTTTCCTTCATCAGGACCCTGACTCTTTCAACTTCATTCCATCTTCCTGCCTCAGCGTGTATATTTGACAGCAGCACATAATTCGATGTCTTATGTGGTTCAAGCTCAACCAAGTGTTTTGAAGCAATTCGGGCAAGCTTTGCATTTTTGTGTATCCGACATGCTCCAAGTAATGCACCCCATATGCCTGCAGTAACCTCAACTGACATTTGTTTAATCAGTTCAAATGCTTCTTCCAACCTTCCTACTCGGCCTAACAAATCGATGACACAAGCAAAATGCTCAGTAGTAGGTTTGATTGAATAATCTCTCCTCATGGAATGAAACAAACTGAATCCTTCATCAACCATTCCAGCATGACTGCATGCTGATAAGACAGCGATAAAAGTGATTGCATCAGGACTAACTGATTTTCTTTTCATCTTACGAAAGAGTGAAATTGCCACCTCCGCATAGCCATTCAAGGCATACCCAGCAATCAGGGTATTCCAAGAGATGAGATCGACTGCAAACATCTCATCGAAAACACATTTTGCTCTTGAAATCCTTCCACATCTTGCATACATATTTATTAAGGCATTGCCAGCATAAAGGTCATTAGATTGTCCACTTTTAAGGAGGAGATGATGAAGCTGAACACCAACCTGCAAGGCAGCAAGGTTTGCACACGCACTAAGGGCACATGCAAATGTAGACCAATCAGGCTCCGTTCCTTCTTTCTTCATCAATACAAAATGTTGAAGTGCTTCAATATAATACCCATTTTGCATAAATCCAGAAATTACAGAATTCCAGGTTATTATGCTCTTTCGTGTCATTTGCTGAAATACTTTGATTGCTTGGTTCATTTGTCCATCTTGAGCATAACCAGCAATCACCGTGTTCCAAGTTACCACGTCCTTCTTGGGCATTCGGTTGAACAACTCCATGGCTTTTTCCATTCTTCGACATTGTGCGTATCCAGATATCATTGTATTCCAACAGACAACATCAGGGGTGCTTATCTGCTCGAAAATCTTATAAGCATCCTCCATCCTAAAGCTCTGCACATAACCATTGATCATAGCAGTTTGAGCTGCGACATCTTGGAAAGGCATCCTAACAAGCAGATCCCTGGCTTCATCAAGTTTCCCACAGAGAACAAATCCATTGATCATTGCAGTCCAGGATACAGAATTTCTTTCAGGCATCTCAGTGAACAATTGATAAGCTTCATCAATTAGTGAATGTTGGACATAGCCAGATATCATCGCATTCCAAGAAACAACATTTTTCTTTGGCATCTGATCAAAAATTCTCCTAGCCTCATCAATTCGACCACTCTTGCAGTATCCATTGAGCATAGTCACCCATGAGACAACATTGGGGCATGGAATACGCCTGAATAACTCCACCACAGAGTCTAAATCTCCAACACGAGCAAACCCCTCGAGCATTAAATTCCATGATATCACATCTCTTTCAGGCATCTCTTTGAAAAACTCTGAACCTTTTACCATCTCTCCATTCTGTGTATACCCAGCAAGAATTGAGTTCCATGAAACTAAATCCTTTTGGGTCATTGAATTCAACAGTTTTATTGCCTCTTGGAACCTTCTATTCTTCGCATAACCAGATATCATCGCATTATAGCAGACAGCGCTCTTCTCCTCAGGCATTTGATCAAACAAGTGTCTTGCCTTCTCTAATTCGCCATTCTGCGCGTAACTACTAATCATTATAGTCCACGAGAAGACGTCCCTCTTGGACATTCTATTAAACAGCTTGGCTGCTTCATCTAAGCAATCATTGTGTGAATACCCAGCAATCATGGCATTCCAGGAGACCACATTTTTAAATGGCATTTGGTCAAACAAGAGTCGTGCCTCGAATATTCTACCATTCTTGGCATACGCCGAGATCATTGAATTGTAGGTTACAGTGTTTCGTTTTGTCATTGCATTGAAAACCTTGATGGCTTCATCAATCCTGCCTGATCGCGCAAGCTTGGTTAGGTTAATATTTTGTCCAAAAATGAGACTTCCCCTCTCCGCCGCTGCCTTGAAGGTGGAGTTCATCGGCGCCAATCCCAAAGGCTAAATTTCTGCCAGAAATCATCCATAAAAACATGGTTAGATTTGGAGACTTATTGACAATTTTGAAAAAAAAAAACAAAATCATAGTATTTAAGATGCCATAGAAAGACACTTTTGTAAAAGTGCATTTCCATATATCTTTAAGAATTTATTTTCAGAAATGTGGTGTAACTTTTGCATGACAATTAAAGAAAGTTGCTATCATCAATTAACAACATGGTACTTTTGATAATTTTACGAGCATCATAAGCAAAAAGACAATTTTCAGACATCTTTTTCTAAGAAGGAACGTAAGAACAACTGGCAAACAAATCAATTATTATTCATATTTTAACTGTAAAAGTTGACTCAGCCATCCAAAAACAAAAGTAAAATAATCTGGTGTAACTTTTGCAGAACCATGCCTCAAAACCCTGCTGCAAACTTGCAAGTAAAGGAACTTTGAAAAGGAAATAAACTTCTGTAAACTTTAATTATCCAGATAATTTTGAGCTCTTAATGAATATTCAAGGAAAAAATAAAATCCATACTTACATTTAGGAAAGAAGCTCGCTATTCTTGACCATTCCTCAACTGCAAAATGTGTGCAGGAAGAAGGGTGGATCGAAAAGCCATTGTAGTAGTGAAGATTATAGTCCACCTGCGCTGATGCCTAAGAGGTCAAAAACAGAATCATGGAATCTTACAGAAAAATATTCAAATTTCTTCTTTATAACCAATTGATTGTTAGATATATAACACATTGTTTTTTTTTCGCAGATAATATAGAAGAAAAAGAATCCAGTTATCAGTTGCAGAAAAAGAATGGATCTCTTGGCAAAAAGATCACGAAATAAAGAAGAATACAAAATACTTTGCGCTGGTAATAATGAATATTTCGTCATTTCGGCAAGTTTATGTTACTATGGAAGGCTGGTAAGTTCATGATACCTATCGACCATCGAGATGACAGATGTGTCACGCCCCGAATCCGACGCCGGGATGTGACAAGGGGGTGTTACGGTATTTTTACAATTCGAATTCAAACTATAAGGACCAACATCAAAATGAAAGACCAACGACTTAGAATAAACTAATAAACTAACTCTTGGATTTGCCAAAATTTCGGCATAACCTTTGCTAAAAATATGTTCATGCGTCAAGTACATATATAGAATGGTTAAGCCTACATCATATATTAAAATCTAACCGAAGTATACTAAAACTAAATGGGTCAAACGCCCCGAATGGGAGTCCAACAATACTCCATCACAACAATGATAGAAATATAGGCACTAAGATTCTCAAAAGAATAGGAAAAATCTATGTTCTGAAAGAATGGAAAAGAACTTTTTCAAAAAAGAAAGAATGGAAAAGAATAGTAACACGCAACCTCTCCAAACCATCATACACATAATCTTAATTATTTTCCCTTTTAATGAGCCCGGTGAGCATGCAAAGACAATCATATCGTCAATCCTCGAGCACTATCTCCTTCTCACCTATAAAAACAATAAAATAGAGGAGTGAGCATAAAAGAGCTCAGTGAGTGAAAAATGGCTCCATAAATCATAAAATGATTTGGAAAACAAATCCAACAGAAATCACAACCCAAAAATCCATCATCAAATATCACGCACAAATTTATATCATAGATATATTACTTTATATGAAAATACTTGCAAACCACATGCAAAGTTAACAATGCTATGCATGATCATGACATCTCCTCGCCTCCCGCGAGCCACCATCACCGCCTCGTTAATCCGAGCATCTTCACCTCGCTAACGACGAGCATTATCATCACCTCTCTAACCGAGAGTACCTCGTTAACCACGAGCATCATCATCACCTCGCTAACTGCGAGCATCATCGTCAAATCTCTAACTGAGAGCCAGCCCTCGCATCCACGCGAGCCACCATGCATGCTCTAATGCTTATGCATGATGTACCAATATGATTTTTTTTTAAAGAGAGAAAAGGATGGCTACCCTTGGTAACCATCCATTTTATTGAGGCAATACTCGTTTACATATTCTTGTTACATGAGAATTAAAAGATCAAAGGATTAACATCTCATCCATTCGCTCAATAGTCTCTCAGTCATAGCTACAATATACTCCACATATAATCTCTCCATCTCGAAATGTGCATCCATTGCGTTGGAGCCATATAGACCATAGGAAAGCAAATGTGTTATATGCTTTCTTCTTGGAACATAAACTTGAATCTGATGAACTTGACTCCCACCACGACTAAAAGAGTTCCAAAAACTTTCTGGCGATTGAGTGTTGATCCACCTGAATCCTGCTCTATGCCACACTTCTCTAGCCATCAAGCAGTCAAAAAATAGCTGATCAATATTCTCTTCAAAAGTATTACAAAAGGAGCATAATGTGCTAGCCTCTTGCACCCATCTTTGGATATAGCATGTAGGTAAGCGTCTTCTTCTCAGCAGCCACACAAAAATCTTCTACCATTGTGGGATCCAAAGCTTCCATATCATGTTGTAACCCATTTTCAAATTGTTATCCTCCAATTTGTTATCATTAACCAGAATTTTGAAAACTTTCGTGACTAGAAATTGACCTTGAGACCATATCCAAGAAGCTATTGGGAAGGATCAAGAGCTTTGTCTTCTCGTCTTCCCATCAGCAGGAGAAAATACTCCGGCCATGGTCTGAGAGGCTAGAGTTGAGCTGAGGAGTCCAAACTCCATTAGATAGTAGATTCCCTGACAAAAAATTAGCCACCACAACAAACTTCTCCGGTATTATCGCATATAATCTTGGAAATTGCACAGCAAGAGGCTCCTCTGATGCTCATGGATCCTCCCAAAATCTAAATCCATGGCCTGCCCCAACGATGCCACAAGAAATGGAGAATCCTTGCTATCACAAACACAACACGCCGCCAAAAGGATGAAGCTCCTTGAGGGATTATCAGCTTGTTCTCCCAAGATAGAGAGTGACCATGGCAAGCCGCTATCACAGACGATCATGCGTGTCATTTCGGATTATTATATATATCTCATTTTGAAATATAGATTTTCACATGAAGTTTCCATAACAATACACGCACGATATGTCTGTGAAATCCGTGAATCACATAATAAAATCTCATGCATTGAAATTTGAGCAATCACACGTTGAATCCGTAAAACATCATAAACCATGAAGACAATTATACCATTAACTTATACAACTTATCACAAAGGTAAAGAGATAATCAACTGATCTGCTACGATGTGGATGTATAGGTTTTATGGAAATTCACTCACCTCGGCTATGCTCGACCTCGCCGAGTCTCCCGTGTTTGACTAAATTTGTGATCCGAGAACCTATTCGAACACGATAGGAATTTAATTTAGTATCTCCTTTTATATGCTTATTTGTTTAAACAAAACATTTTCAAATTGGTCTTGTAATTAGACAAGTCATAAAAATAATATTCTTATATTTCATAATTTTCAGATTTATAAAATTAAAATAATTTGATAACCCAAATATTAACTTTTACTCACTCCCTTAATCTTGATATGATTAGGAACTTATAGCTTTCCAACCTCAGATGATCTAAGTCTAACATAATTCTTTATCGTGTTCTCATAAATCCCTTACTCAATCTTCCGCTTCATAATCAAAAATCATTATAGCAGTCATATTACTAACGACCATATAT
>LTAE01002363.1:29646-44622 GCA_001647135.1 Pontederia paniculata | reverse complement strand
AAAACAAAATATGCAATAAAATAATAAAAAATAATATTCATAAAAATATTATATTATACCTATATGTATTTCAATATTATAATTTGTATAAATGAATAAATACTTATAAATACTACTTAAATAGTGTTATGTTAATATAATTAATTTTAAAATATTTTAATAAGTATATATATGTTCGGGGGTCGGGGATCTGCGGGGCGGGGGCAATGTTCCCCGCCCCGATCCCCGAATTGGGGTGCGGGGGGACTATGCCCCCCATCCCCGCCTCCACGGGGAAAAAATTTTCCAAAGTCGAGGCCCCGATCGGGGAATCCCCGCGGGGATCCCTGAACTTCGGGGAGTTTTGCCATCCCTAATTAGGAGGATGAATTAAGAGGGTAAAGTAATAATATTTCTTTTAGTTAACTCTTTTGTCTCTCCTCCCACCCTGTTCTCATTTTTTTCAACTTTTAATTTTAACTTTGTATTTTAATTTTAAGTATAAACTTTTAATTTAAATATTTATTTAATTTGCATATATTTAATTTTCTGGTTTAATATATTTTTTTTTCTTTTTTCGGAGGTGACATCCGATTTTCTTTTCATTTTCCCTAATTTTTCTTCTTTAACTATTTTTTTTCCTTTTGTCGAACGCGACATCCGTTCTCTTTTTTCCTTCACCTGACTCAATTTATGTTCTTTAACTTTACAGTATTAATTTTTAGTTTTATACTTAATAACATAAATTTTGTTGCCTTCATTCTTTTTTTTCGTAAATCATTTTTAGATTAAATTTAACAAAATATTTATCACATTATACCTAATACTAATTTCATATTATTTACTATTATTTTTAAATATATTTTTAATATATTATGTTAAATGTATTATTGAAAGCTATTTATATACATTTTTATATTCAGCTAACTCTTTATCTAAAAAATTAATATTACTTTTTTTATTCTTAGAACTTAACAATTTTAATTTATCCAAATAGAGATACCCAAGTTTGTCAAACACTATAACAAATGGATCCGAGAAATCATCTCAACATCTAAAAGCCTCGAATAAACGATCCGTGGACCTATTTTTTTTCATTCAAAATATACCATTACACAAGGTACAGAAAAAAGGATTTGTAAGAGCTGGAATGGAATTGCATATAAAACAATGAAGTAGGGGGGAGGCACCATTGATCTAACAAAAAATTGCAATAATACATGAATTTTGCTGCACTACCATAGGGGTCATGATACGCCCCCGACATACTCCAAAACATCAGGGTCAGTAACTTCGCCCCACTTTCGTAATAATACAGATCTAAACAAGTCAGAGAACTCTGGTCGATAAGATGAACTCGTAATTACCTGTCATAAATACAAAGTCCAACTTTGTAGCTTATAGCAAGAATAGCAGTTGAGAGGAAGAAGAGGCCGAAGCCACCACGAAGCACACTAGAGAATGTCGGATATTTTGTATTTGGCCGTGAACCAGCAGATTTTCTAACCACGTTATCTTTCACATTATAGGAAAGGAGGTAACCCATATCTCCATTCTTCTGTAAGGACCAGTGTTCTGCATTCCCGGATACATGTAAACCACTTATAAGGATCGGCTCAGCTGTCACACGAAGTGAATTAGCTGAACTATTTTCAAAGCTCTCTTCAACACATTTTCCTGTGATAGATGGAATCTCAGCAGCATATGCAGGAGGTGCACCAATTGAGCCCAACATGTTGACGAGGCGTTCTGCAATAGTTTTATCTTTACCTTGATTTGCTGGTGGATCTGTTGCCAAAAACAATGGAATGGTATGTAAAGACAATTTTGCAATAAAAAATAACAAGAAATGCAAGCAATTTAAAGGTAATTACTAATTATCACAATTATTCCACACCTTGTCATATACTTCAATAGACTAGTAAGCCATAATTAAATAGATGCAAAAAAACAAACAAAAAAGAAAAGAGAAGCTATATAACACAGGGAAATTATGGTGGCCAGTAAAATATGAGGCAAGTTGAATATTCAGAGGTTTCTATCATGACTAGATAAAAAGGATATTCAAAACTCAGAGTACAAACACAATCTTTATGAAAGGTCTGACAAGGACATTAGGTGTTACCAGATTCATCATCAAAGCCCTCATACTTCTTCATGAATTGATTATCAGCCAGAACAGAAGCTGAGGATGAAGCACCAGGAGTAACTTTTGAACCTGAGACCTGGATTATTGCAGTAAATGTTGGAAATTGCGATGATTAGTCATACTTTATTTAATTTACAAGTGACTTCGTTTCAGTGTTAACAAGTTCATTGTCAAGTTCAAGAAAGAAAGATAAAAATATATTAGAATGCCAGTAAGTCAATAGAATTTTTACCTCGTTAGCAAAAGTGGACTGTGTCAAAATAGAATTGAAAATTCCAGATTCCTCTGGAAAGCCTGAGATATCATATTGTAGGTTATTATCAACAGCATCATAGTAAGCCATTAAGTCATCAGGAACCTCAAAAGCAGGTTGCTCAGCAACAGGTGAGTGATAAAACTCATTCAATTGGACAAAATTGTCATGTACGAATGCTAGATCATTGCCAGGTGCATCATAGAATGCAATGGCATCTTCAGCTTGTTGATAAGAACCATCTGTATTCATGTTGATATTGTCCTGAACAGAACGCATCTGTAAAGTTCCTGTTTGATCTGGATGTTGATGAACAGTATCCATGAATCCTTCATCTTTGAGAATATTCTCAAAATTGTTAATGTCACCTGCTCCATCTTGATAGCTCTGATCATGGAAGTTCCTTAAAAGATTATTTATAGAATCTTCATTTGACAGATCGTTCGCATTTAAAATATCGGAAAGGTCATTTAGCTCCAAGAATTCATCAGTTTGGCCCAGAGAATTATGAGAAGAATCTTCCACATAAGGATCTCTCTTAAAGTCAAGGATAGGAATTGGATGACCAACTTTGTCTACAGAGGTCACATTGTCATTGATCAAACTGGACTCCTTGAGCATCTCCTCCATTAAAGCATTAATATCATATGCATCACTGCCACCATCCTGTCCAACAGGACTTGCTTGCAAAATCGGAGCATTGGCTTGATGACCCTCGGAGTTTTCTTTCTGATATAGTTCAAAGTTCATTCAGAATAATTATATATTCAACATAAAGAAAAAAAAATAAAAGATATGTTCGTAGAGGAAAAGGAACAGACAAATTGACAACAAAAAAACACCCAAAAACTGTAATCATGCAAATCACTAAAAAACAGCCCTCAAAGTGGGAAGATAACAAAACCACTATTGTCACTATTTTTTGATAAAGTCCACTATTGTCACTATGGTCAGAATTGGAATCCAAAACACCATTCAATTTATAGACGTTTTAGATAATGTAGAAAAGTGCAAAGTCGTACTCGACACGAGCTGATAGGCTTGCAATTTTTTTTTCTTTAAAGGGATGATGGCTTGATATTATTAGGAATTGCTTCTCAAAGACCAACACGTGCAAAAACTTAACCCACCACTGAAACCTTCGACAACTCTAATCTGTTCACCACGGATGTATACTCGTTGAATACATCTTTGATCATTCATCATCGATGACAATGGAACTGTTGATGAAGGATGTAGACTCATTGAAATACAGCTGTGCCGTGCACATGCGCTGCAAATAATCTAAACATACAACAAAACTACTATGGGGTCAGTGGGGTCAGGGTGGCACAGCAAACCTATTATTCCCTTAAAGTTCCTTTGCTTAGGGACCATACTCCCTCTAAGAACCTCTCCACGAGGTTAAAAACTATATGTAGATCGTTAGTAGGAGGATGTTCCGTTTATTTTCAGAATTAACCCAACAAATCACTTCGTCAACTAAGGATGGCCATGCACCTCCAATCACCCATACAATCAAGAAACGCTTTATATCTGTACCTGATAGATTTCCCTATGTTATTATGAGTATGCATAAACAAGGATTACATTGAAATGGTGAGCCATAATGTCTACAGTAGTAGGTTATCTCATTACATGTTAACTACCTCTAATTTATACTTCCACAAGAGTAAATTCTAAACATATAGAGTGTTAGCTCAATATTCTTAACAGAAAATCTTCTTAAGGAACTTGCATTTACCCTTTATTTATCTGCCATTTAAATCAAATATTTCAAATAAAAAACTTCTTAAAAAAGTATTTCAAATTCAAAAGCCAGTAATTACATAGAATAAGAAATGAACAAGATGCATTTCACATGAAAATAGTAAATAGCAGCCTCAACCTATACTTATCTTTCTCGCGCAATAGATTATATAAGAAAATTTAAACAAGGTGATGCAGAACCACAAGCTATGAGTAAAGTGGTCTAAGTGTATCAAGTGAGCATCTTAGTATAAGCCAATTTGCCATTGGACCTTCGAATGGAATTCGGAAGAAGCCCTGGACCTAGTTCAGCATTTAGTGTGCCATCGAATAGGTGCAGCAGAGCTAGACCAACAGTGGATAAAACGTAATACAAATATAGAAACAATTTCTGATGCAATGTTCTCACCTGACGATCATAATGAAACCTCAGAGTACTCCACATGCTAACCCAAACTGCTAAAAGGTTTATTTACGCATCAAAGGATTTTTTTTATGACAAATTCTACATACAGGTGCGGACGCATAACCTTAAGATCGTTGTACTGCAAGTACGCCGGCTCCCCAGCATCAACAACACAATCATCTTCACCGCCCTCGTTCATCATGACCAACTGGCCGGCGGCCTCATCCTCCCACTCTTCCTCAACAAATGGAGCTCCATATTGCGCCCCATTCTGTGGACCAGCGCCGTTCTTCTGAAATATCCTGCACACAACGTACGCATCCTTCTATTCCAAACGTCAGATGGACCACGCAACCAAATTAAAGGAAAAATTAAAGAAACAAAACGACGAACATAGTAGAGGCAGCTCCAGGGAAGCACCTGCGGAACGTCTGCTGCCTCCTGGCGGTCCTCGCCTCCAAGGCGATACTCGTGCATGACCCAGTTGGTGCGGGCGCCGCGGGGAGCGCGGCCGGAGTGGAAGACGAGGGTCTTCTTCATGCCTACGACGTGGGGGCCGTGGTGGACGGACCGGTCCTTGCCGGTAGTCTTCCAGTACCCCTTGGCGGTGGCGCGATTGGTGCGGCCGCGATTAGAGTGCTTGCGGTCGAGGGGGCTGAAGAAGTACCACTCCATGTCACGGCTGCGGATGCGGGAGAGGCCCGGGAGCTCCCATGGCTCCCGCCTGTAGAGGTCAACCTCCGCGATCGCGTCCACTCGCAGCGACCTCCCGGCGACCTTGCGCTTCAGGTAGTAGCTGACGAGTTCCTCGTCGGTCGGGTGGAAGCGGAATCCCGGCGCGAGCGAGGCCGCCGTGGACGGCGGCGCAGCAGCAACGGCGGCATCTGTTCCGTTCATGGATCGGAGTAATCGACAGAAAGGAAAACAAGAAGGATCGAAAAGGCAAAGAAATTAGAGCAAAAATATTTGGATCGAAGGGCCTGAAACAGAGAGGAAATTTTTGTGTCGCTTTTTTCTTTTTTTTTTGTGGGTTAATTTGGGGCCGCGGACGAGAAGAAGAGTAATAGTGATGGGAAGACTGGCGTGCGGGAGAAGGAAGGGAGACGGCGTTATTGGAACTGCTAATTTTACGCGCGGTGCGTACCCCCAGCGACGCGAGGAGCCGAATGATGTTGTGGGTTCTGAGTTGTGAATTCTCTGTTGTGACTGGTGCGTAAGAAAGTTGGGTAAACATCGATATCGCTCGAGGCGTTCGTCTGGCTATTTGGGGATCGGAAGCCGGAGTAAAGGTGCGCTAATATTGATCCGAAACCCGTTAACCCGTTTGACGTGTAGTCCTCGAGTTGAATTGGTTAAATTGACTAATATTTATTGTTTCACAATACTAATAATCGAAATAAAATAATACTCTATTATTAGTCAATTTGACTAATATTTAATTATCGAAAAAATGACCAATATTTCAAGGATAAGATGAGTACCCTACTTTAGGGCGCACCATTTCAATTATAGATTATGCATATTTAATAAATCAAATTTTGTAGATAATTATGTATATAAAAATATCTGTAATGTACATAAAAATACACCTAAGAATACAACCAAAAAGTGTTTATATTTAATGACATGTTATTCGAAGCATAATTCTTGATTAATTTAATTTATTTTACACGTATATTTGATTATGATGAGTGCAATCTCAGATAAGTAAAATTAGATTATAATAAGCCCTATATTTAATTTGGTTTACTTGTCATAATCAAATTTCTATTATATTCAAGATATTTTTATCAGTTTCTGCATGAGAGTGAGCACGTTTTATACTCTATTAGTTGGTTGGCATAAATGATTAGCGAGACTATACGGTTCGATTTTTAGAATCATCAATTTGGGTAGGATTTATCTTCGCTGTGTCCGTCAGAACACCGAATTAGTCAGATGCTAATAACTCTAGACGTAGGTGGAGTCGTGGAGATCAATCCTTAACAGAAAAAAGTAATAAATAAATTAAACAATTTTTTTTAAATTATGATTTATTAGATAATAATTATTAACTATTTTAAATGAGTATAAACTCAAGTAAAGTACTTTATTATATTTTTATTTTTTGAAAAATAGCGTAGTATAGTATGTTTAATATAGATAATTGTTTGATGTAAAATAATAAATTTATATGTAAAAAAATATCCATAAAATTACATTAGATATCTATTTAAGTTATTTTTTATTATTATATAGTGTGAGTTAAAATCATCGTTAACTTATTCTTATACAATTAAGTAATTTATGCTTTTAATCAAAAAAATTAATAATACAATTATATTCATTATTGAATATTTTGGTGCAAAATATTTATTATATTTTAATAAGACTTTTTTATATTTTTTATAAATTATTTTAATTATCGTTCCAGTTTGTAAAATCTTGCATTAAGTTATTAAAGACACGAGAGATTAAATTGGCTTACAAAATAACAAATCTTAATTTTCATATTTTTTATTTAACTTATTTTTTTTATTTATTTTTTTCCGAATTAAGTTTGATTGTTAAAATTTCAACAATTGAATTTTATGATAGTTATGTTTGTTAATTTTCATTCTCTCCAGTAAATATATATCATCCATTTTATTATTATAAAACTATTCTTGCCTCATTATTTTTATCTTTTTCATAGTACATTTTTTAGTTTAAGTTTAACAAAATATTTTATTATATACATAAGATTAATTTTTATATTAGTTATTGTGATTTTTAAAACAAAATATTATATTAGGTTAAATATAAATTCATTTTATTTTTATCTTTATTAAAGTTCATTTAATTTTCACTTCTCAAATTTTATCTACTGTCAAAATATTTTTTCCTTCTGTCTTACATCTTAATTTATCTAAATATATTTAAAACTAATTCGTTAAACTAATTATTGTTTAAAAAAAATTATTTGTCAAACGTAACCATGAAACGCATAATGAAGATGATGATTTTTCTAAGTCTATTTGTGCCACATGGCGTTACTATCAAAATTACATGTGTGATCGAGATGGGTGTGGTGGAATATATTATGATAACCATGTCTTAGTGTGTCGGAGAATTTACTTGCAAAATGGACAAATGAACTCATCCGTAGCGTCTTCTCGTTGACATTACTTTTGTAATGAAGTGAGGTCAACTTGTCAATAACAATTGTGTGGTAGTTGGTAAGACTTAGCAATAATCATTCTATCACCGAATTGTTTATTCAAAAACTTTTGCTGTTGGCCTAGTTGGCCATTAACATTTTTTTTTCATTCAAATTGTGACACTAATATAGTCATTATCAATTAGAAAATAAAACTTCACATCTATCAATAGATGACATCAATTTTTTAAAACAAATATCTTACTTAAATATTATTGTGTTTTATCACTTAATTTTCCATCTAAATTGATGAAGATCCATCAAATATTTAGTAACAAAATTACATTTTAAAAACATACATATAATGATATAATAATATTCTTACCCTTGAATTAAACTAATCTATTGATCCGTGTGATACATGAATATTATAAAAATTGTAATATAAATATATGAGTTATCCCAATTCAACTATCATAATATATAATATTGAGTTTGTAAGGCCCATGATGATGAGAATGAAAGTTAGTTCCACATAGACAAAACACGGAGGTGGTCACAGGCTTATATGTAGCATCTTCTCTTATCATTCAAGACGCGTTTTAAATTCGTGCGGACCATATGGGCTCAAAGCGAACAATATCTTGAATAAAATCGAGGATGTTACAAAGTTAGTATAAAATTAAAACAATGTTCAAAATTTAGAATTAATTAAAAAATAGATTAAAAAGGTTAAAGAAGAGAATAATGAGATAGAATAGAGAGAAGAGAGGGAGGAAAGAGAAAAAAAAGAGTTAGTGACATAAAAAAAGGAAGCAAAAAATTGGAACAACAGATTTAGAGTCAAACATAAGTTTTAAATGAGAATATGCAATAAGTAGCTGAAGCTGATTTTAAAAATAAGCAATATATCTGTTTTGATAAGAGGGCTGAAATTAATAATAAGTATGTTATGTGTTTGGAAATTAAAATGCTTATAAGTCATTATTTTAATTGAAAGACCAAAATGCCCTTTGTGCTCATGTTGTCTCATAAAATTCTTTGTATAATAACTTTTTTGCATTAATAAGTAATTAGTTTCTCTTGCACGATAACATCAATATCTGCAGATATATTTCAATATGGTGATGCATTATGCAAAATGAAAAATTGATTAGTAACGTTCTAAAGTTTTTTTTTGTGTTCTTTTTTATTTAAAATAATATTTCCGTAAGATAATTCTTACATATAATAAATAGAAAAAAAATAACTATTCATGACAAAAATTGTCTCTAGCTCTACTTATATTTTTGAAACATCATATCTCAATGCATTTAGATAAAAATAACAGTACATATATAGATAACATCATCATATAATTTTGATAAAAAATTTACCTCAATAATAACACGTCAAATAATTTAAACAAAAAATTCATGTCAATGATACAATAAATCATAAATCATACTACATAAAAATGGTACCCATATATTACAATCCAGAAATCTCACTAGCAATCATGTCACACATTGTATTTCAATAAATATCACTTTGATCTTCATCATTTTCTACACTGGTATTGTTGCTTGCATCACGATCAACACTTTGAACATAATTTTCATTTTCAGCTTCTTTAAATGCATCATCCATATTACATTTTTGCCTTATGTAGTTGTGAATTGCCATAGTAGCGAGTACGATGTCTCTTTGTATGTCAATATTATAATTAAGCATGTCTCTCAAAATAGACCATCTTGCTTTCCAAACACCAAAAGTAAGCTCCACAATATTTCTACAAGAAGAATGCAAATAATTAAATTTTTCTTTTGATCCTCTAGCAGCTCTCATTTGTGACGTTGCTCCTCGACGAAATTGGGCAAGATGATACCTCAAGTTTTCTCCTTTGTAGGGTCCCATATATCCTTTCATATGTGAATAATCAGCATCGACTAGATAATATTTATTTGTAGATGGATGTGGAAAGTTCAACTCTGGTTTGCGAAGTGCCTCACCAAATATACGATTATCATGGGCAGATCCTCCCCATCCAGCCCAAGCAAAAGTAAAACACATATTAAAATCAACTACTGTTAGAATATTTTATGTAGGGTATCTTTTACGACCTATATACGGGATTTCTTGACCTTGTGGTAATCTTGCCTTCACATGAGTGCCATCAAGTGCCCCAATGCAATCCTGTGAATAACGCAAACATATATAAATATTCATTAATGAAAAAACACAATATATCATTTCTAATATAAAAATACGATGAATGATTACTTACTTTGAAGAAAGGAAGATATCGTTCATTTTGTGGCTTGTGAAAACCAGCACCATCTTTATAATTAATATGTGGCTTAATAATGTCTCTTGCAAGTTTGCATATGGATTTTAAAACACTATGAAAGTGCCTATGATGGTTTCTCCAGAATGTTGAAATATTTTTTGTATCAACCGGTTTCCAGCACCATGAGCACAAATCATAAAGAAGATGCCTACCTCTTCATATAAAGACATCCCACGTGTAGGCTTAAGACCATAACTATCAACTAGATCTTTGCACAAATTAATAAACATTGACTTCCTCAAACGAAAATCTTGATAAACAACAAGTATCGTTTCCATTTAGTATTTCTTGAATAAAAATGTTTTCAGTGCGTATAGATTGACGACACGACACTTTGCATATATATTTTTGATAGTACACCAAAATACTTGAACAACTACTTGGCATAAAGTAAACCATTCATCATTGTTTTGTTGTCATTGAAGTCTTCGTAATTCTTGTTGTTCATTTTCGTCATCAGATTCATCACCAAATATATTAAACAAATTATGAAAAACAATTTTTTTATCTCATGTCTATCCATTTAGCTGAAACAAAAATGAAGATGAATGTAATGGAATAAAGCATAAATAATTTTGAAGTTAAAGAACAAATTAAATATTAAACAATCAGAAGCTTAAACACAAATTTAACCATGAAAAATTTTAATTTACAAGGATCTAACCGATATTTTCATCTCATGTTAACAAATATAAATAATTCAAAAGTTTAAGCATAAACTAAATATTTAATTATTATAACATTAAACTTAATTTAACCATGTACAATGATCTAACCATCAAAAAGTTTAGCAACAAGAAGGTTTAACCACCAAAAGGATTAACCAACAAAAGGATTAACCATCAAAAGGATTAATCACAAAAAAGTTTCACATTTCAAATATGGCTATTTGTCAAATGAGTTCTTGTAGCAAAACTCTAACCAAGATAGAGCTTCGTCACTTGGTTGTCTAAGAAATATGTATCGCAAGTCTTTTTTTCCCAAAATCATTGATGCAAAGTTTCATAAGTCGCTCATTGGAGTAATGTGCAGCATGTTTTAAATAATATTCATACACTTCTCAAGAGATGGTGCAACAGTTTCTTGAGGGTGATATGATGTTGTGGCTGAGCTTTAATTTATTAGTCATCAGATCAACTAATTTCTCTATATTTTCACACATTGCAGCAACTCCAGATTTTGTCTTTTTAGTGCCAGAAATATTTTGTCTTTTCAATGGTGGTAGAAATGCTTTAATACAATTTATATTTGTAAATCATTGCTTTCATCGTGAGGATCACCTAATGGATTTACTTCACCATCATTATCAACAACATTAATTTCTTCATTTCCCATCTCTAATCCAACATTAATGATTGAAATTTGACATGGTGCAAGAGCTCTTTCTTAAGTAGCCACAATATCAGAAAATAATCCATCATATCAAAACCACATCAATAATAAATTTCTGTTCTTGAATTTTTTATATTTTGGATTCTCCTATAGAGAAGGTTAGATCAGTTTAATCAAATAAACAATAAAGATATTGATGAAAAATGGAGAAAAGAACTATGATGTACCTTAATTTTTTGATCCCACCATTCTTCATCTGCAATAATAGTTTTTTTATTATCATCCCATCCTAGCCCGGTCTCCCCTTCATCAATTGCCTAAATAATGTCCATTCTGCTTTCATGTGATCCCAATGATTCTTCAATTGCTTTTTATCATATTGTCTACCTATTCTTTTATTAAATTCAGCCATGATATTTTTTCATCCATCTTTCGATAAGCAACTATTTGGCCTATTTTCTTTTCGAATTTCTTCTTCACATAATTCTATAAACATAAGATGGGCAGCATCATTCCATTTAATAGAGCCTCGCCCAAGAGCATTACTACTTTGGGTGCCTTGTTCCTAGATCCGACAATTATAATGTCATCTTCCATGGAATGCTACAATATGAAGTCAAGTTTTTTTACACTTGGTATTAGAAATTTTATGCATAGTAAAATAAAAACAGTATTATGTAATTAGAGACATCACAGAGAACTAAAAAAATATTCTTTGAATTGAATGCACAAATGCATAATAACCAAGTTGTAAATAAAACTTATCTTGCCACAACAAATCAATAAAAGTACAAATTCTCTTGAACACAAACTTATATATAAACAGATGTCTAAAGAAAATGAACAAATTGTTTAGGCTTTGAGCTGTTAAGCATGATCATCAGCAAGCAAGCAAGGTAAAATATAGATTTATGTTCATTAAGACAAATTTTATTTAATT
Source organism: Pontederia paniculata (assembly GCA_001647135.1). Taxonomy (NCBI): domain Eukaryota; kingdom Viridiplantae; phylum Streptophyta; class Magnoliopsida; order Commelinales; family Pontederiaceae; genus Pontederia; species Pontederia paniculata. The sequence goes on along the minus strand of LTAE01002363.1, from coordinate 32,367 downwards.
CTCTCTACATTGTGCTTAAAAACAAAAATAAAGTTTTAGAACTCTTCAATTATTTCTAGTTTAAGAGATTTGTGGGCCATTTGCTTATTCAATACTAGTTTTTTATTTGCATACTTGCTAAGCAGAATTAAGTGACCAACATGAAGTGCTTAGGAGTAGAAAGAATGGGATGAGTACATGTGAAACTGAGTATAAAAAAGAATGATCTTTTGAAAACAAGTCCTTGAGACAATAAGTGGAAGCCTCATATGTTGCAGAAGACACATCATGATGTATATTCATGAAGAAAAGGAGAAAGATAAGAAGAAGAAAATAAGATCAAAAGAGGAACATGAAACATATCTTTCTGGAGACTACTTCGTGTTAAAAAAATTAAATGAGAACACATAAATCTTGTGAAATATCTAGAGTAAACGATTGAAAATCTTAGAGAAAAAAATCTGCAAATTATTTAAACCCTAGTTTGCAAATACCTGAGCAAAGAGTGCCAGAAGCAAAGACTGCCAGAGGAAACTAGCAACACAAATTCAGCACCTCGGTGAACAAAAGATTGATGAAGAAGAAGAGCACCTTGATGAAGAAGCCAAATTTTTGTTGCCAGGTTCACCTCAAGACGGCTAGGGCTGTGAAAAAAAAAGGAAATAGATTTTGGTAAAAGTTTCTATATATATATATATATATACATTGTAATTATCATTACTTATAGAGGTAGTTTTGTACATTTATGAGTCAAACCGACCAACTTATTTCGTTCTAAAGAAAAGCTGGGTTACCCCAACTTTTTTTTTTACTTATAAGTTAATAAAATAAGAGCTTTTAGATCAGAAAAATCATTTACCAAACGTTCAGATTTTGTCAAAAGAACTTATAAGTTATTTTGACTGACTTATAAGTGTTGCCAAACACCCTCTTAGAATATGAATTTCACGTCTTGTATCGTTTGCAAACATTCTAACTAAGTTGTCAAACTGGCGCTCAAAGAAGGAGATTTGTATCCTTGGAGTAAAATCTAAGTCATTTTCTGATAAGGTATTTTAAGGACTTTGTATGAATTGATTATTCGAGTAGTTAATAGTGTTTTGATTAATGAATAAAAATTAGTAATTAACAATTAAATTTTAATGATTGTTGAATTTCATAAAATATATTACAGATATTTTGAGTTTATAGATAAATAAAAAGGAGATTTAATAGTGTTTCGATTAATGAATAAAAATTAGTAATTAACAATTAAATTTCAATGATTGTTGAATTTCATAAAATATATTACAGATATTTTGAGTTTATAGATAAATAAAAAGGAGAAAAGGCCATATATAGTTTTCAAATAATTCGAATTAGTATATGCACATTAATTCAAAGTATATTATTTTCTAAACTATTTTAAGATGAATGGATATAATAATAAAATGGAAATTAAATTTGATTGTAGCAAAACTATTTATTCAAAAAAATATAAATTAAATCATAATAGACAAAAGTGTCATGTATTCACACAAATATTACTTATTTTCGAAAAATTCCAGATGGTATATTTTGAAAAAAAATTAACGCTAATAGCTAAGCAATGCCTAAAGTTCTGTTTGGCAAAAAATTAAAACGTTGCTCGCTGATTTTTCTGTAACGTGAGAAACACTCTTAAACGCTTGGATGACAAACACACCCTAAGAATAGAGGAACTTCAAAATTATGCCCAAATTAAAATCAACGCAGATATTTAATAAACATTATTTTGTTCTATAGAATTCTTATATACTTTCGAATATAATCAATTACATGATTAAGATTAGACATTTTATTTCACCAAAAAATTCTCAACTGTACTATGATAATTATAAATAACAGATTCATTGGTCTTTTCTATATTACTAGTATGTTATCCTACAATGTGGGCAGATGGTCCTTAAACTTATTACAGATGGTCTTTTTCTATAATGCCAATTTAAATTTAATCATTAAGTTATTCTAAATTGTTAGTCAAGTTCTGCCACCAATTTTTATTCAAAAATTTGTTAACTTTACTTTCTAACAATTACAAAATAATATTTTTACCATTTATTTTTAAATGTAAAATATTAAAAAATTAAAATAATAACATAATCAAAACATTTTATATTATTTGCGTTCTTATTGTATTTTTAAATATTGTACTGTATTAAGAAAGTGAAGAACAAAACAATATTTTATAAATTATTAAAAAATAAAGTTAATAGAATTTTATAAAAACATTGATGGAAGAACGTGATTAACAATTCAAAAATAAATTTAGAAAATAAATTTTATTAATTTATAATTTAAAATTAAATTAGAAAGATAAATGAGAAAGGTGTTAGAAAAAATAGCTCTAAATAAAATTTATAAAAGAGTTCCACTACACGTTGAGTACACAGTGGATAATAGAAATAGCTTTATTAAAAGATTTTAATATTGAATTGACACCATATCATATTTCATCCAACTAAATTATTGAGGCATAAACAAAATGCCTTTTATTTTTTATTTTCGCAAATTGGCAATAGATGACTCGCTCGGTAATATCATTGGGAGATTAGTAATAATATATGTTTTTATGGTAAAAGATATATCTCATAAAATATTCATTTGTATGTTAAGGTGAAATATGAAAAATAGCCACAGCACCACGTTTACCCGACTCGACCACGTCGGAACTGTGATCCATAACCAGACCCTTGTCCAGTGCCCGAGCCCCCGCCGCCCCCG
>LTAE01002363.1:18399-29445 GCA_001647135.1 Pontederia paniculata | reverse complement strand
CCCCCTCTACCGGTGCCTCTTCCAGTCACACGAAGCGAAGCCCTCCCGGCCCAAATGGCGTCAGCACAAAGCAGCAGCAAGAGCACGACGGTTGCGACCTTGGGACTAGTGGCCATGGCGTTGGCTGCTTGCTGGGACGTGCAGAGGAGAAGGGACGTGTGAGGGGTATATATAGTAAGAGAGACATAGCGGCCATGCATGCAAAATACGGTTTCTGTAGTAACTTGTAAATTATTTACTTATTTGCGTCAATTATTGGGTTGGGTTCTTGTCGTGGTGTGAAGTGGAAGTGGGCACATGACGGACCACACCCGTGAAATATCGGATCCCGTGTGGTGCGATGCGCACTGAGACGGATGTTTTCCGGTGCCTGGTGGTGCGAATCGGACTCCACTTTCTCCTTTTTCTGACGTGTGATATCATCGATCAGCTCTCGATGGCCAACGCGTGGCCACGGAAGTGGAAGTTGGTGAACAGAGGCTTCCAGTAACCCAATGTCAAACATTTCTTTCTTACCTCAAAGAGAGGACACTGTACAAGATCACATGAAATTAAACAATTGACCGTCTTCGTGGTGGACCTAATGAAGCACGCAATTGCTTCCAAATATTAATTTTGAGTAGTAATTTTTGTTTACCGATCGCGATAATAAAATTATTAAGATTCAAATCTTACTTAACTTAACAATCGAACAAAAATTATTTAATTTTGTAAAATATTTTATAAAGATCGTAAAGATCTTACGAATTATATCGTATAATCGGTAGAAAATTAAATATAGAAAGATCGTAAGATAAATCGTAAAAGATTGAGATCATAATAATCTTGCGCGATAGAATGTATTAATTCAACTATTATTGAGGGTTGTGTTTTTGAAATTTTTAATTTAACACTATTATTTTATATTTTATTGTCAATTGAATCAACTCCATATTGAAAACGAGTATAAAAAATTAGCAGTCTACTTAATTTGACCATCATATATTATAGCAAAATTTATCAACACAAATTATTTAACGCGTGCATCTTAAAATAAAGCAACAAAAAATAATTAGACAATTACAAAATTGCATTTTACATTGGACGTGGAATCAATTATATACATTTTCTTTTCCTTTGTGTTATAACTTGGACCTTGCAAGGAAGAGGGATATGTTCCAATTCTGAAAGATAAAAAATTAACAAATCACTCTAAAGGTCAAAATATGTCTTTAATGCTACTTTAGACCCCGTTTGGCTCTCACTGAATTAGAGGTGAATTAAATTTTTATAATTCATGACTTAGCTCCCAGCAGTGGGCTCCACGAGTGAAGAAAATAGTTGTTTGGCAAAAATACGAAGAATAAGATCTTAACTCTGATCTTATTCCGCAATTAAACGAGGCCTTAAGGTGTTTCGCACAAACATCTAACATTATTCGTGGGATGATGAAGCGTCTGACAAATCACAATTAAACAGGTTACAAAGCAAAAAGTGCAGTTAACTGGTTCATGGGGGCACCTGCATGACAATGACCAGAGAACAGCAACGGTCTTAAAGATACGGATGCACTCATAGTCATAGGTTTGTAATAATGTACAAGACCTCCAAAAGCATCATTCCACAGTTCCCTATTAGTCATTGCAATTGAGATCAAAGATATGAGGGTAACGATGATAACATATATAACTTCACAACATTCTGTAACAGTCATTAAACAAAATCACTCCCTTCAGGAACGTCGAAATCTGCAAAGGTTCCAGAACAACTTACTTAAAAGGTTCCTCAAGTGTAATAATGGCGGTGGTTGTCGCCCAGGGGCCAGGAGCACCCACACACCGTCGCCAGACCGCTTGTTGAACAGTAACACAAAGCCATAATGCCAAGCATTACAAAGATGGAAATAAAAAGAGGAAAGCAGAGAACACATGATACTACAAAACTCTGCTCATGAATAAAATTAATATTCAACCAAGTTTCTTTCAACTAGACCGATCAAAACTTGCCATCAGTAACAAAGAAAAAGAATGCCCCTTGGCAACATAACTTGACCCATAATGTTAAACGTGCACCTAATTTTTCCCTCTTGGACGATAAACATAGACCATTTAGTTAATTCGTACAAATAAATTAAAAAGAGATAAAAAACTGCTCCACCTGGGCATTATCAGCAATAACACGCATGAATACAACAAATTAAACAGCAAAATCCATCGGATCATCTTTCAGAATTTGATGAAACCTTCTGCATAATCATAGACTCAGCAGTACGAATAGCTTCGGAAGAGCCAGTGATTGTAACTTTCCTGTTGAAATCATTGTGATTCACATCAGACACCCCACGAAGTGCACAGAGATGAAACTAAAGGAAACTGTCACGTACCTGTCTGATGTACCTGACATGAAATCACCTCTATCTGAAATCTTAATCCGAGCTCCACTAACCTGAGAAAGTACAAGGAAATTGGCATGTGGATTCTAGAAATATTTTTATCTCTATATTTAGTACTTGAAACAGAGTTAAGTCAAAGCATGATAAAGATAAAATGAAAAGTATTGATACATAATATACAATGAAAAAGCAAAATAATGACCAGCATATGCTTCATTTCAGGTCTATATAATTCAGCACAATCATAGAACAAGGATCAAGTACCAATACTTTGATCATAGAATGAATAGATGATCATTCAAATGAATGGTTCAGGATAAGAATAACAAGAAAGAAAAACTGAAAAACTTTCAGCAGTAGTCCATTACTAGCTTCCAAGAGCGGCCATGGACAGATGAATATAGCTCCACTTGACAAGATATTGAACTCTAGAACTAGACATTATCAGATAATGATGGCTTCTCCATAATACTATTTGGAAAATCAACTGCATAGTTTAGTGGTTCTGTGGCTGTACCAAAGTGAAATATTGGTCTTAAAGCAGTTCTACAAACCTGGCTTATCTCTGTTATGTTTCTTCCAGCACGGCCTACAACAGCACCAATATGCTCATCTGCAATGCCAATTGTGACTGAATTACTTTGACCATCAGAAGATCCTGCAGGAGACCTTTTCGGAGTCCCCTGTGACTGAACATCATTGAGAAAATAATTGGAAAGAGTTAGACCACAATGAAGAAATCTGAAAGAAGCAAAAGGATTCCTAATTATACTCATCAAAGAAATAAAACAACAAAAAGGGCATTCTTCAGCATCTGCCTAAGCATCAGATTGAATATGCAAATTGTAGGAGAAGTATAGAAATATACCGAACCTATTCAGGATCTGGTCTGACATACATAACATGGACCGTTAACCACAACGGTATAGATCTTTTTGCAACAAAGCAATAATGTATTAAGGTCTTCACGCAGCTATATCATGCCGTTTGGCATGCGAGGTTGTCATTTAGACTCAGAGTAGAGCTTCTACATCACAATGTTGGTTAAGGCCCAAATAATAGTTTTCTCTTGGTTTGTTTCGAGAAAGATATCATCTGATTCCTTTTTTATTGATTCTTTTCAGATCGAGATATACGGATCCATGTGTCTATGTAGATCATGTTCATGGATTAACAAAAATATGCAAAAGGATTTCTGATTCTCGAAGAAGAGGGGCAAGGGGATTGATCAAGAAAGATTTCTTCTTATTATTTATCTAATTAGAAGATTGTGATTTGATCAGCATATGTTTAGTAAAAAGAATAATCTTCCCCTTTTATCATAAATTGGAAGTGCTCAATTGGAACACGAAAATGTGACTGAATTGGTTTTAGTTACTCTCGAGATGGAGTGGAATAAGCCCATCTATTAAACAAAGGAACACACAAATTTACAACTGGATCCTTCTCATGCATGTGTTATATGGCATATGGAATATGCACTCTACTTTAATGAACTATGGTTCCGGAAGGCTTTCAGAATTTCTACAACGAATATACACATTATAAAGCACTGGAAATTTGGTGAAAATCAGACCTTTCTAGATTATATATCCTTTCTCCAATCATGATCAAGGACCCAAAAGGGTACAGGGATATTAGCACTTGACAAATCCGGTGTTCGGGTGGGAGCTCCGTCCAGTTGGTGACTTTAAAAATCAAACATTTGCAATCATCCATTATGAAACTTTAATACATGACAAGAGCTTGGGTTACATTACTCCAACAGAGATATAAATTAACCTCTCCCCACTGTCTCGTCATCTGTCGAGCCATTACTACCACATTTTCCACAAAGCCTCTCTCACCTCTAAATATAATCCCATTGCGTCATGACCAAATAACCCTCTGGATTTTTTAACTTTGGATTCAGACCTGCTAATGATATGATCCGATTAAACTTGGTTTCTAAACTAATATCATTGAACATATCATAATGGACGAGTAAATTACACAAACGGTCCAACTTTACACACTTTACCAGTTCGGTCACTAAACTTCACTTTAAAACAAGATGGTCATCCAACTTGAAAATCTTTTCACGCGTGGTCATTCTGATTGGCTATCGCCGATTTCCATATTACTCCGCTTATATGTATGCCATTAAAAATGATTTCTCTCTCCTCCACATCAGTTAATACTATTATATACTTTTTCTCTCTCGTACACATTAATATTCAAATCCTATATGGAAAAAATAAATTAATAAAAAAATTTAAAATTAAAAAAAAGGGGGTGACGACACCCTTCTCTCCCTCGTCGCATTGACGCTGGAGAATAGAGAGGAGAGGGGTCCTCGCCCCCCTCTTCTTCTCTCCTCATCTGAAAAGGGGGTGACGACCCCCTTCCTCTCTCCCTCGTCATGTCGAGAGGAGGAGGGTCGTTGCCCCCCTTCCTCTCTCCCTCGTCGCGTCGAGAGGATGGGGGTCGTAGCCCCCCTCTTCCTCTCTCCCTTGTCGCGTCGAGAGGACGGAGGTCGTCGCCCCCTTCCTCCTCTCTCTCTCTACGCAAGGGGGGCCCGTTGCCCCCTCTCTTCTCCTGCGCGACGAGGGAGAGCGAGAGAGGGGGGTCATCGCCTCCTCCTCTCTCTCTACGTGAGGGGGGCAGCCGCCCTCTCTCTTTCGCTCTCTGCGCGAGGGGGCAGCTCTTCTCTCTCGTAGAAGGGGAAGGGGGCCGCTGCCCCCCTCCTCTCTCTACACGAAGGGAGCCGTTGGGTAGTGGCCCCCTCTCTTCTCCTTCGTCGCTATCGATGAGGGAGAGAAAGAGGGGTGCCTCTCTCTCCCTCATCGCCAGCGAGAGTGTTGCCTTTCCTTTTACTTCGAATTTTATTATTTTACTTATATATTTTGACATGTAGGATATAATAATGACGTGACGGAGAGAGAAGAAGAGAAGGGGGTCGTTCCCCCCTCCTCCTCTCTCTCTATGCGAGGGGGGTTGCGTCCCCCTTGTCTTCTCACTCACCAGCAACAAGGGAGGAGAGAGGGGAGGTGCTGCCCCCTCCTCTCTCTCTGCCTGTGGTGTGGCCCCCTCTCTCCCTTGTCGCCAGCAAGGGCGCTGCCTCGGCTGCTGCCTTTTTTTTACTTTGTTTGGAAATTTATTATTTAATTAATATATTTTGACATGTAGGATGTACTAATGATGTAGCGGAGAGAGAAAAAAGTGCAGGTGTTATCTACGTAAGAATTTTAATCTAGAAACCGGCGACAGGCAGTCAGAATGACCGCGAGTGAAAAAAATTTCAGGTTGGATGACCATCTTGTTCAAAGTGAAGTTTAGTGACTAACTGGGAAAGCGTGAAAATTGAATGCCCGTTTGTGTAACAATTAACATGGAAAAGGTTTAGATCCTTACTGAAGATACTATTATATTTCTACTGCAGTTTCTGTCAACATTTTGCCCCTTAAAATGAATCTTTGGTAGATGGAAAGTTAAATGAGTCATATTCATGTCTATAACAGTTAAACATTCAATGCCAAAGACTATTTACTTAGAGAAATAAGATTGATGTTACTCCAAGCTTCACTCCTGTGCTAAGCATTACAAATTTCATAAATTGTTTCCTAAGTTACTATAAACAGTTCTATTAATTTGCCCTCTACACATAGTATCAACAGAATCAAATTACATCCCATTTGCATAGAGATGCAAAAGAACTGCGAAAAGGAAACAATGCAACAAACAACAAAATGACAATAAATCTCCACATTTGCATAGAATACACACACAAAATATGCTAAAGATATGGATATCATTATCAAGAACAAGAAATTAAGATGAAAAGGTGGCAATAAAACAAATATACTTTTCTGAAAAAAAAAACAAATATACTGTTTGATGGAAATTAAATAATTTAAGAACGACATTTCAAACCTTGTTACTAGGATATTTTTCTCCATAGCCATTTTGTCCATAACTTATGGTGCCATAAGCTACAGGAGGGATCATATAGCCAACAGGAATACCAGGATAACCTAGCCATTAAAACACAAAACAAAGATCAAGTAAATAAAACTTTGAGATAAAACTATGACAACCCTATCATAAAGTATGTATTCATGTAAATTACAAGAAGCATTCAGGCACCTGAGCTGAAATAATAAGCAGACAGAAAAAGGAAATTCATCCGTAGCCATACCAAAAGAATCTTTTGTTCAGAACCTCATATATTAACCAGAGGCAGTAATACAAATCTTGAAGAAACTTTGAAAGCACTCTAATATCCCAAACAGTCTTCTTTCACATATTTTCTTATATTAGAAGTATGTTACCGGTAAACAAAGTAAAATCATAAAAAAACACGGTAAGCATTTTTTCCCTAAAAAGGACACATTAAGCATTTTCTTATGAGATGATTCATGTTTTGATAACAAGTTAATGAGATTAGCCCCTTTGCCAACTCGATGAAGGGTTCCATTCCACTATCATAACGAGGATCTCATGTACATGCCAAAGAAAGATCAAAACACTTCAGAGACCTTTACCTATAACCAAATATCCTGGTTCTTAATTTCCTAAAATGAATAGCAAGCAAGAGTTAACATAAAAAAAATCCGGTTGACAAAGATGTCTTGACATGCATTAGCAACTATAGAAACAATCAGACTGACTGGGACAAAACAGGAGCGAAAAGACACTTGAATGGAGTAGCTGGGTGTTACCAACAAAAACTAGAGCAACATAATACAATGTTGAAGACAAACCTGAATATGTAAAAGGCGAACTTGGAGTTTGTGGATAGTGAGCATCATCTTTCAACTTTGACAAGATGAGGAAGATAGCTTGCATTTGCTCCTCTAATGTCCCTGTCAAGGTAACTAGTCTATCATTCATCTGATCTTGTGGTGTTATCTTAATGCCAGCTCCCGACTCTTCAATAAAGGACCTGCAAATTCCACACTAAGAAACAATGCTAAAAAAGCAAGAGACACCCATGCACATGCTAAACTGACGCAGTACAAATAAATACAGATGAATGACTTGTGACAATAAAAAGGAACAGTTATGTGAATCCTTGTTCATTTTAAACCTTTGCGGAACATAATGATATTTAGAATCTCTGAATCATTACTTATCGCAATTGATGTGTCAGCCGAAAAATTGTGTCAGCCATGATCGAGCAATTGAAGCCACAAGCAGGAGGGCATTATGTCAAAAGTAACTATATACATGCTGCTTAATATCTGAGAATCCTAAATATCTGGACCATTCTTCACCTGCCCCTCCAACCTATTCCATTCTCCTGCCAACTAGAAACTACAGCCTCTCCATCTGTATGTCCCTTCTGTACCAAGTTCCTTTGTTCATTTTCCTCTTAGTTCTTTTTGTTCGTGCCATATGTAGACACCATGTCAATCTAACTACCTTCTATCACACAAGAATGCCAGTGACATATGATACTCACATAAACCAACCAATGCCAAATTACTAAGAGAATCATAATCATATTCGGATAAACAAAGGACACAGAATTATACTTGATGGTCGCTCCTCCTTTGCCAATTATGCCACCACATGATCCATTAGGCACAATAAGTCGACTCCTTGATCTCCCTTCAGTGTCATTACTTTCTTCCATCTGCATATAGACAAAATCGGACCTTCAGTAAAAGTGGAAGATTCAGCTACCAAAAACATTGACATATCAAAACAACATACCTCATTTAGCAATTTTCCGAGAATCAACTCCATCGCCTTAATTACCTCATCAAATGTTCCAGAAACCATAATCACTCTCTCTTGTGTTCCTGGAAAGAATTCTTGATTACGGGATAGCTGTATACGAGCTCCAGATTGTGATTGAAATTCTGTAATTGTCAATCCACCCTTTCCAATGATACACCCAGCCCCAGTGTTCGAAACCAGAAATCTTATATGTGTCTGCTTTTCCTTATCTGGCAACAAAGAAGCATTGAAAAAATTATTACTAAAAAATGAAAATAAGGAAAAAAACCTTACAAATGGTAGTAAACATATCGTGGAGAAAACCAAAACTAGAATAAATCGGAAAGAACAATTTTTTCCTTATTTTTGATTCATAACAAAGGTCACAAGAATTATATGCAAAATGTATACTCTCCAATAGTAATCCTTTCAGCTAAACTTCGGCTTATTGATTCATTGCTCAGGTTGTACCTTAATACAGAAAACATATTTACAATAACCAAAAATTCTGATCTTGACATTTTCTACAACACAAAAGGTCCTTTCTAATCAAACAAGACAGCAGAAAATATCAGAACTTACTGAAGATACAACAATTGCATTTTCTAGAGAGGAAGTATCAAATGGTCCACAAGGTGCTTGCAGAAAATGACTTCTATCAATCCAACATGAGATTGATAGTGTTCAAATATACCATTACTCTTTTTTTTTAAACGAATATACTTTTACTCTTCAGCGAGACTAAACAACACATATTTCATTTCCTCACTCTTCATTAGACCCTCACAATTCCAGGGTTTTTTTAGAAATTTCATAATATCAGAGTTCACAATACCAGATGTCATATTACCTAAATTATGCTGAACTACACTCAGAGACATTGGTGCATACAAAAAACTATTATGGACTTGTATTTGAAACTTGTGCACAGATCATCTCCAATGCTTATATTATTCAACGTCATCCATACCCGCTGATCCACTGTAGGTCTTCTTCAGATTAAGAAACTTTCCATAGAAAATATCAAACTTGTTGATTTGTCGACCCACGAATAGAACATAGACAGTAAAACATTTCAAACCATTTGCACAAGGACACTGCAGCCTGAGCTGGATAGACAGCAGTTAGACGAACATAGGTCAAAGCATTACCAGCACCGATTACTTCCCATGCTCGGAATACAAGGTATCGAATTGCACATTTACATGTTTCGAAATGCTCGTTTCTAAATCCTTAGACTTCAGGCCATCTCCAATTTTCCTAGTTTCTACTTTCCATGTGTATCATGAAGTAGCATGTAAGAAACAATAACACGTCTAACTCATAGCAGGATAACCAAACCTCAACTAATTACAACACCACAGAATAACAAAACGGCCCAAATTGCGTCCTCTGAAAATGCATTAATTCACTGTTCATCTATTAGGCATTTTAACAAACAGGTAACAGGGGGCTCGCGAACGAACACCGCTCGATCGTTTTGCCCCTCAACAAAAGGAAACAGATCGGTAAAGCGTGAGACTGGAACTGATCTCAACCAACGATCTGCAATGTCGAATAGAACGAGCAAGACAAGTTTTTCGCGAAGAAAGAAGGGAATGGGGCCGCAGAACGATCATACCAGGGGTCGGAGACGGCGAGCGATGCTCCTGCGACCGCTTGGGGTTGGAATCGGGGGAGGAGTCGCGGTGCGGCTCGGGGGATTCCATGGGCGGAGCGCGAAGGGCTTAGTGGAGAAGGCGTAGAGAAGAAGAAGTAGCGGCAGAAGAAGTGGTAGTGGTGGCAGAAGCGTGGAGGATTAGTGGTTTCGTCGGCCTCTTCCTCGCACCAGTAACGAATGGGTTTTGGGGGAAAAGGACCGAAGGGACGCAGAGGGGCGGCGAAGAACGGCTTCCAGTTCCGTCTCAAGATTAGAAATTTCCCCCTTTTTACATTTTATATTTATTTCAATGTTATATAATAATTTGTCCTGAAAGCCAGATGGGTAGTTTGTGTACATGAAAAAAAAATGAAAAAAAATCATTACACAAGCCCTATAAGTATTTTAAGTTTATTATGTAATAATATTTTTATGGGATATTTATGTTTTTCTGTCTGTTCCAAGGTCTCGATGTTTAAAGTTACTAGCACCTAGCTAATTCTGAGTCAGAGACAAAGAATAGAACAATATTTTTTTAATCAAATTAATGACTTTGAAGCTCGAACTCGGTGTTGTAGAATCTGGATGGCACCAAGAGGGGGAGGTAAATTGGTGTATAAAAATTTTACTATCTTTTATTTAATCTAGATGAGTTATATCAGCGGAAGCTCGCGCATGCAAATATAAACAAACAGAGAGAAGAGAGTAGAGAGAAAACAAATAAGCATACAAACGCAAGGTTTGTTGACGATGTTCGGCCGAACTCTTGGCCTACGTTTTCGCTCCGGTCTTCTCACACCGAGATCTCCGGAGATCACTATTTCCTTCTTCAAGGACAAAGACTCTCTTACAATTTCTTCTTACTTGCACGAGGACAAGGAGACAACCTCTTACAAATCTCAAGAACTCTTAGTCCCTTCTATCCTGAATTCTTCATTCGAATCACAGAAGGGGAACTAAGACTTTCTATCACTCAAAGCACTTTCTCAGTATTTGGCCAAAGTTACCTCTCAAGACTCTTGAGATTTACAATATATATTATGCACTAAAGACCTAATTCTCTCTCAGAAAACTAGTTGTTAATGCAAGTACAGTATCTTCACCTACTTCTCCGGTCACCCGCTGCTCCAGCCTTGGTCGACCGCTGCTTAGGTGAAGTCCTCCACTTGAACTGTCGCATGGTCTTTCGATCGTCCACCGTTCACCCCTGGGCATCTGCAGCTTCAAGTGTCGAAGTCTTTTCTCTCAGTCAAGCTCCTTCAGACGTTCGCCACCACCTGTGGCCGCCCGACCTTGTCATGAGTACCTCTCTTCAACTGATCTCTGGTCGCCC
>LTAE01002363.1:0-17121 GCA_001647135.1 Pontederia paniculata | reverse complement strand
CGGTCATCCTTTTGCTCCTCTCCATATGTATTCCTCCTTTAATATTGGTCGACCTCTTCATATGCTTAGGACGACCACTGCACGCATGTAGTTCTTCTGATATATCTTCCGTGTGCACAGGTCGTTCATTCATTTAGCTTTGGTCGACCTATCAACTCTGAACCTGAAAACATCCTATTACAGAAATCAGCTCAACAGGTTCATCAGTACAGACTAAGTTCCCTTACAAATTTGTGATCATCAAAACACTCTCGGGATCCTAAATTCAACAGGTGTTACTAACTTCTTCATCCATCAATCCGTGGCAGACCACTGCTAATCAAGTGTGCCCACAAAACTTGATTTATGAGATATTTATCTTATAAATTATCATCAATCACATGACATTAAGGATGGCAAAACTCCCCGAAGTTAGAGGATCCCCGCAGGGGTTCCCCTATCGGGGCCCCGACTTTGGGAATTTTTTTCCCCGTGGAGGCGGGGATGGGGGGCGTAGTCCCCCCGCACCCCAACTCGGGGATCGAGGCGGGGAACATTGCCTCCGCCCCGCGGATCCCCGACCCCCGCACATATATATACTTATTAAAATATTTTAAAATTAATTATATTAATATAATATTATCTAAGTAATATTTATAAGTATTTATTCATTAATACAAATTATAATATTTAAATACATATATGTATAATATAATATACTTATGAATATTATTTTTTATGATTTTATTGAATATTTTCTTTTTTAAAAAATATTTTTTTATTAAATTTCGGGGAATGGGGATCTCGCGGAGGTTCGGGGATCCGCGGGGATGGGGGCGGGTTGGCGGGGTCGGAGCGGGGGACAATACCCCCCGCCCCGAACAAAGGCAGGTGCCATCCCTATATGACATATATCTTTTGATATAAAATATTTTAGGACTTAAATAAACTTTCTAATATTTTATGTATATATATTGAAATCATTCAACATATAATGATATATATAAATATATATTTTTTATAATTTAAACTATATGGGGCTCAATCGAAATTTTTGAGTGACATTTTCAATTTAAAATTCATCTTCTTTAGTATAGAAAAAGCATTGAATTAAATTTTTTTTCTTTTTTTCTCTTACACGCTTACTTTATATCATCATAAAGTTTTGGTATTTACTTTGCTGAATGTTAGCTTCAAACATTTATTTAAAAGTAAATTTACTATTTGGATCATCAATTTATCATTATACATATATTATATTGTATTCATACTTTTTTATTTAGCAATTCTTTTGGGATATATTTATTTAATAGATTAAACTATACATCTACAAGAATACATAAGTTTAAAGGTAAGTTCACGAGCAACCATCGTACGAAAACTACACCTTCATTTGACAAACTTCACTAGAGCTTATTATAGGAGATCTAAGAAGCAACCTAAGTGGCAAATAACCTCTTCTATGAGGGTGGTGGAACTAGTGCAACTCTTTACATAAAGAATTCAACTCGGCTTTGGAAGCTGAAGCTTGGGCAATGCTGCAAGAACTAAGGAAGTGCAACCAATTGAACATTAGAAGAATAGAGGTTGAATCAGACTCCGCCACTCTGGTGCATCATATCAACAAACCAGAGAAGCCTTCATGGCGTGTGAGAAGCATCATAGAAGAGATCCATCGCCTCAGGCATATCTTTTGAGAAATCTATATGCATACACATTCCTAGATCTTGTAATATGGCTGTTGATTATCTAGCATTTTTTGGTAGGCAATCGCTTAACGATTTCTTTCGGGAGGAGGCTCCACCTTTGGTCCTTCTTAACATTTTATCATCAGACGATTCAAGATTTAATGGTTAATTGCATTTCTTTCAAGAAAGAAAAAGAAATCAACCTAAGTGGAGAGTCAACACATCAAAAACTATTCTATGAGAAATTTGAATCCGTTATGTTCGGATATTGATGCCCCCCCCTCCCTCTCCTGAGGGGCATGGGAGAAAACTGTCTAATTATAAGGAATACCAACTATCTAAGGGAGTGGCTCTTCGATAAGAAACCTGCCTGAGTCAAGTAGGTGTTTGAGATAAAGAAGGTGTCAATAGAAGCTTCGTCCATTAGTGCTTTATTAACTAAAAGATTCCATTCTCTATTTGATATCTTCTTGTCACTCGGGTGAAACCTAACTCGACTGAATTGTGGGAAATTGGATGAGCTATCCTTACATAGATAGATAAATTGAATGATTTGATCTAAGCTCATGAGTTTAATCTTACTTCACCTTTGAGAAATGAAAAAAAGACTTTCATATCCGCTCAGACATAACTCACTTCTTCTTGGGTGTGAAGCAATATCAAACCAAAAATGCACAACAAGCATAAGCATTAGCTCTCCCTAAAGACGAGATGATCCAGCTGCACCTTTTAGTACGACCACCTTGTAAGCACAACGATGAACTAAAAGCTTAAAAAATATGCTTCTAGCAAACAAATGACCAACTGTAACAACAAAAACTATAATCTAACTTGAAATCACAATCGTAACTACTTCAAGTACACAAGTAAGATAATAGCTATCCAGTATGCCAGCCAACTAGAATTGACAAGGGTACTCCATTGATGTTGCTCTTGCAACTTTAGGATGCTAGGAAGGTTCCGATGTCACTTAGCTAGAAAGATTAGAAGGCTTGTCCCCTTCTCAACCATATTTGATTATCCAACCAGTGAATAACTTCAAAGTGGATCTATTGTGCGAAGAGTGCGTTATGAACCCGTGGCCGCCTACATAGGCCCCTTCCCTTATGCCAAGTTGATTAGAAGGTTCGCGTTCTATGGCCCCTCAAAGCAACAAAAAGTTTGATCCTAGATCAGAAGGAACACTAGCTATATGCTTAACACATGCAAGTTGAACATTGGGCAGAAGAAAAATAGGCTCTAACTAAAGTTATCTCGCCCTACTTTAAAAGGGCACACTACAACTTTAACAGCCTTTTCTATTGATTCCTATGGGTTGGATCAAAAACAAAATTCTCGAATGAGAACTCCAAAGATGATTCGAAAAAGAGGAGTAGGTGCATTGATGTCGTGAATCCAATGCTAGCAAGAACTGACACGAATGGCATTGATGCATCGAATGCCCTCTTTTGGCGAGGTAGTCGCAGACTAGATTGTGCAAGAAGTTGATCATTTGACATTTTCAAGTTAGAGGAAAGGTGCGTCATATATCTTTTTTTTTGTGCTTGTTTCAATAAAGTGAAAATGGGAGTTTCCAGGTGTACTCTCATCCCAATTCCTAAACATGTCGAGTCCATCTATTTTTATGATGAAAAGGTCTATCCCATCCAAATGTGTTTTTTTTTTGTTTACATTTCTTAATGATTTCAAATCAAAATAATACTTAAACTTTAACAAACCACCTTTATACTTTTCAAATATTCTCATTATACCTCAAACCATTAATAGATTATGTTATTATCTTTTATTTCCATATTTATGAAATTATCTTTTTACCCTAAATAATACTTAATAAAAAATTAGAAAAACACTTGGATGGGATAGATCTTTTCAAGAAAGGAGGGCTTCTTTTGAAAGTAAATTTTTTTTTTGTTATTTTTTTATATTTAATATATTTTTTTATTCAAGGGTAAAAGAGTAATTTATAGTATAAATATAAGATAATGAAAAAGTTAATAGTGTTAGTATATTAGGGTGAAGTGAAAATATTTGAAAAGTTTAAAAAAGATAAGTGACTAATATTAAAATTTAAAAATTAAGACGAAAAGATTGATAGTTTAATGGTGGCAAATGAAAAAACTCATTTATTTTTACTCTTATGTTGAATTTTAGAAGGAAACATAATTAGTGTTCCTGCCCAATTCCCGAACAACATTTATTCCAAATTATATCGAGTAAAACATTAGAATATATATCTCTTACGATAATTATTTTTTACAAGTGGAAGAGGAAACTCTTAAAATTATTTCTCTCCAACCATGGTAAAATATACACCCAACAATCAATGTGAGTTACATCTTGGCCTAGCTTGTCTATGGAATAACATGATTATATGTCTGTGTTTAGTTCGTTGAATTTAATTAATACAAGCCAAAGAAGATTATGTGTAACGCCCCGATAGCGCTCCCCACACATGGCCGAATCGACATCCGACACGCGTCGAGGAGGCTCTTGAGGCGGTACGAGAATACAATACACTATAACAACAGAAAATGATAAATTACAACAATATAACACAACGAAAACGATAAACATACTCCATATATAATCATAAGAGTACATAGTGTTAACTTAAACATGTTAAGTTACAACATTTGCCAAAAGGCTGAACATAATCTTGAGCTCGTAGCTCGATACATAAGACTCGATATGCGGAAAGTATGAAAAGGCCTACTAATTGGCCATACAACATATTAGACTCGATACTTAGCATGTGCCACGTGCAACCTTCTTGCCAAGAGTAGCGCCACCATCCCTATGCCTGTCGACCTGCAGGATCCAATGCAGGGGCAGAACCCATGAGCTTTCATTCAGTATGTAAAACATATAACAATATGATAACAATGAACAATATGATCAATGTAAGCATGATATCAATATATCAAGTACAATAATGATTAAGTCGTTATATCTTGGGACTTTAGCCATTTCATATCAATAATAATATCTAACATGAACACTCAATACATTAGGCTTCTAATGTTCAATAACGATAACAATATGTGTTCATGCTAGACTTATCTTAGTTGTTGTCATTTGATGACCAGAAGCCCCCTTTGTGACTTCCTCAATTTGTCCCCATATAGCCATCCCCATATGAAGTCGTCCTCATCAATATGAACCTTGCTCATTGCAATAACAATCTGGATCCGTGATCCATCAATAACAATATCGATATGATTCCTTGAACCATTTATCCGTCAACCATCAAATGGGCAACTCTATGTTCAATTCAATCAATTTTTAGTGAGCCAATTACAATAATTGAAGATTGGGGTAACCTGACGCCATATGTGGTTAGCTACACCATGGGACGCACTTGCTCCCGTGAACCCCTTTTCGGAGATTCACCACCCCACGTCTGGGTCATAACAATATGAGGACGAATCCTCAATTCGACAAGCGCCCAATTCTATCTCTCAATTTGTCATTTCAATCAATCAATAATTAGCAATTTAACCTATTACGATTGAGCATGCAATACGTGAACTACATTATCAATCAATAGACTCAATTTTATAAATTAAACACGATAAACGATTCTAGGTCAGGGTCGATCGACCCCTTCCCCAGGTCGATCGACCGACTCCCTCAAGGGCATCGTCCGACTTAAGGGTCGGTCGAGCGCTGCATCGACCGACCTTCTATTCTGATGTCACTTGGCATTGACCAACATGAGGGTCGGTTGAACCCCGTTCGACCGACTCTCTATTCTAGAGTCGTTCGGCATCGATCGACTCTCTATTCTAGAGTCGTCATCGATCGACCTACGATCAGTCAAACCCAATATCCCCCAGACCCGATAGTCAGTCGAACCCACCCCTGAGGTCGGTCGATCGACTTACGTCGATTTCAAAAAATAAAAACGTGTGACCTAGGATTCTCTCTAGGTTTCCGATTTCGATCAATTCATCAACCAATTTGTGATACAATACAATAACATGCTCAATCAATGATAAGGTTTAGCTCAGAATATGAAAATTCTAACATATGAAACCTAATTCATAATAATTCATGAAATTGACTTGAACAATGCATACTTCATTCAAATTTTGTCCTTAACAGAAATTGAGCTCTACAACTTCTTAATTCATGTTGTAAACGCATCAAAGAAAGCAATGAACTACATTGGCACATGGCAAATGTAGGGATCCATCTACGTACCTTCAATGTCCTAAAATTTTCTTTTTAACTTTTTGAGTTTGCTCCTCTTTTCCCTTCAATCCTCAAGCTCTTCTCCTCTTGATCATTGCCCTAAATCTGCTCCTCCTCCTTGTTGATTTGAAGTTGGAAAATGGGACAATTGCCTTCAATTTTCGGATCAAATGAAGAGGGTTGATTTTTCAAAACTGAAATATCCAAATGGATGAAAAAAATAATGAATTTATGGTTGTGAACTTATATAATGAGGTTGGGAGAAAGAATGAGTGAGCTTGGGGGTCAAATAGAGTCTTGACATGTGGCCACTCTTTTTCTTTTTCTCCTTTTTCTTTTCTGTTTTTATTTTATTTAGGCAGATATTATGTGTCTTCTGCCCATAGTCATTTAGTCGTTGCATGAATTTCCAGATCTTTAACATGTTCTTAAGCTTCTTTATCTTGGATCATTACTATTCTACGGAACTATTCTACAAAATCATATTTATTAAAAAGTAATATTATTATATTTGGTTCAAGACTAGACTATTCGTATTAAATTCGATTTTATTATTTATACAAGAATAAAAGAAAGTACAAAAGGATAATGAGACACAAGACTAGCAGAGAGAGAGAGAGTAACAGATGAAATTTTGAGGAAAGAGAAAATGAACATATTGAAGGAGAGAGAATATCCAGCAAAAAGGGTAAATTATAGAAAAAAAAGATAGAGACCAATAGAGATGAAAAAGAATTAGAGGAGAGAGAAGTTATGATAATAGAGGAAAGAGAAGGAGATTATAAAAAGGAGAGAGGAAGATAGTGCAAAGTGAATGCGAAATATTATATTAAAGTGTAAATGAAAAAAAAATTGGAAGAGGAAAAAAGTTATAAAATTAGAAAAAGAAAAGAGAAGGGTGAGATCACACAAGAGAAAATGAAATATTTATGTAAAGTGAAATAAAACATTAGAGAGGAGAAAAAATGGAGACTAAAGGAGAGAGAAAATTCTAAAAAAATGAGGGAGAAAAAACTTATGATATTGATTTATATGAAAGAGAAAATAAAATATTATATGTAATAGAAAGCGAGATGTCATGTGAGGGAAAAAAGGAAATTGGAGGAGAGATTTATGATATTAGAGGAAAAGAAAGAAAAGAATTGGAGGAGGTAAAAGTTAAAAGAGAACGAACGTGAGGAGAGTGATATTTCTGTGCATCCTGGAAAGAGAGAAAATTATAGGATAAAGAAAGACAAAAAAAGAGAGTTTAAGATTAAATTATAAGAGAAAGAAAAAAAAATATAAAGAGATGAAAGGAAATGAAATGAAAATTAAAGAAGAGAAAATAAGAGATATATGATAGAGGCAAACAAACAAAAAAAGAGAGAAAATAATAGAGAACAGACGACAAAAAAGAGATAAAAAGAAATAAACTTGAAAATTTTCTTTTCTAAAAAATAAAAAAGGATTTAATGATTCCTGATCATTTAAAATATATCGTACTTTTTAGGAGGAGAATTTTTTATTACTTAATAAAATCTTTTTTCAAGAGAAATATATAATTTTTAAATAAACTACTAAGTTAAATCGAACTGAATACAGTAATAACTTTGCTAAATAGATATCAAAGAAAGTTACAGAACCACCAATAAGCGCCCCTACGCATCATTGCACTATAATAATCTTCTCATGTCCTTCCAGTTTTAGCTTAATTTTCACAATCTATGAAAGCGCGCACAAATCTCATGCACTTCAAGATTCGGCCAGCTACAAAAGCAACCTTGTTGCTTGTCTATTTGCAAGAAAGGTGTCTTTACCATCAGGAAAAAAAAATGGAAAGTACACATTAGAAAGGAAGCAACCAGTAGCAGCAAGAAACCATATACAAGTCAGCCGCCTTTGGCATATCCTGAGATGCCAAGAAACGAGGGACTCAAAGGCAAAATGGTGGTGATGGATATCCTAAAGAAGATGCTATCACTCTCCACTTCCTGATCTCAGTATTGCTCATGTTTAAAAGGCCACCAGATGCCTTCTCTCTTCACATCTCACGTCGCCTCTGCTATCAACTACGTCCACAATAAGCTCCACATGAATGATCAAGCACAATGTGCCCGCAGGCGATCGCCTGGCATGCTGGCGGTGAGCGTCGGTGGTGGTGACCGGTCGCGGGTTAAACAATGAGGATGGTGCCCCATGGATCTGCATGGATGTTAGCTGACTTATTTACCGGTTCAGGGGGACTGCATTCTGCATGTTATCTTACAGGGCAACTTTAAACCTTTGGCAATTCTAGACTTTATATTGAGTCGGTCATTACTGCTAGCATATCACAATCTTCCTCAACAACCTGCATCTTTATTGCTTCAGATCTCACCTACTTATCTGTTGTCACCTATTTGATCTTCTCTTGTAATTCTTTTCTGTACTTATGATAAGAACTTTTGTGACTTCCCATATATCCATGTACACACAAGGATGCACACCTAGACAGTGTGTGCAAGTTTGTGCAACATTTCTACTAAACTATTCTAGTGTAATACAATCACCAAAGTCACAATGTAATGGTTTCTGAAATAAAGGTTCCGAGTTACATATAAGCTGGATTCAATGTTCAATGTATGCTGATCCGTTTCTTGTTCACTTGTTCAGTGATCCCTAATAAGCAGTAAGCCAACTGTTGTAACAACGAGGGTTGAGGGGATCTCAAACTTCAGGAGAGGGACGAAAGAGAGGTTGTAGCCGAAAAGATTCAGCTCGTTGGGCCTGCTCGCAGACTATCAAGTTTGTGGCTGATCCAAGAAGCGAGAGTTCTCGGCAACCGTGCTAACTCAGGCCATATGAGCCATGCCCTGGTCTGCTGTGCAGGAGAGATCTTTGCTGCTGCAGCTGCCACACGAGCTCCAAGCAGCAAAACTGAATACCAAACAGATCACGCAGCTAGTTATATAGTTCATGTTGCATGATTGGATGATCCGGCGAACGCAAAAGCTGTTCAAGATTGCTAACACTTACTGTTGGCATGCATCTGAATGACTGAATGCTAGAACCAAAAGCATATGATAGGCACAGTTCTTGTGCAATATATATGAACTCACATTAAATTAAATAAACTTCATGGTTGACGCCCTGCGTATAAAGCTTACTGGTGCGATGACGGTTCAGATCATGGTTACAATAAAAAAAGCCACTCACCAGTTGGTATATTTGAGGCAACATTTGAGGGGACGAGAATGACAACAGCAGGCACTGGAACTCCGCTGCCGTTGTCAGTCGGCTTCAGTAAATCCCCCAAATCACTTGGTATGCCGGTCCTGTTGAAGCCATCGACAGTGATGAACATCTCACAAAAGAACAGTAACAATGGGTAAGAAACCTGCAGGAATTACTCAAAAGCTTCTCACAAGGATCGATTAGCTTGTCCAAGCAAGAACGTAAGTCTCTAGGATCTATTACTATGAGAGCGGTAGCGACGGTGATCGCGGCCCATGACATGTTTAGCCCGTAAGAAGAGAAATAAGCATTGCTATGGAACTACGGTTCTCCGAACAAGAACTCTCCGAACCAGATCTTGCTCTGGACGGCGATTACAAATATCTGAGGGTTCCGAATCGGGGTGGCGGACGGTCCGATGTTGGCGCTGGAGGCGAGCGCCAGGAGGAACGGCTGCGGCAGGAGGTTGTTCTGCCGGGCGACCTTGAAAACGACGCAGGACGTGTCGTTGGTGAAGAGGGCGCTTGCGACGGCGGAGACGAGGCAGACCCGGCAGAGCAGGTCTTTGCTGCTCCTGCTCTTGAACAGCGGAGCTTGCCCAGGTACTTGAACATGTCCGCGCGCTCGAGGCACACGCTGATGACCATGGTGCTGAAGAGGAGGCCGAGGATGGGGAGGTCCATGAGCATGAAGACGAGGAGGGAGCAGGCGGTCCGGCCGATGGGGCGGAAGGGGACCGCCGGGAAGATGGCCAACACCCTAAAGACCCCGAAGGCCACGGAGTCCAATACCACCTTGGCAGTGGGCGCCAGTTTCATATCGAGATCAATAATAGAAGAAGAACGTCATCCGGCGAACTAGATTCACTTCTTGCAGTGTCTCCAAAACTTTTGGAAGTACTAAAACAGAGGACAGACAGAATCTAATCCAATCTTTTTAACATCAGAATGTTGTAACAAGAATTAGCAGTACTGCACCAGATATCAACAAAAGGATCATGATAGTGGAACCGAGATCAAATTTGTGCAGTCAGAGTAACAAAAAAGAATAAGAATTCACAGCAACAGTGTTCACTATTCTTCATCGCAAACAGAGAGAGAGAGAGAACTTTAGTGACAAATTAAGAAGTAAAATGTAGCAAAATATTAAAACAATTACAATATTACAATTTTGAACTGTGCAACGTACCGACCATACAGTTCTTGTGCAATATATATGAACTTACATATAAAATTGTGCAATAGATATAGAGCAACCAGAATTATGAGATACGCTCGACATGCACTGAAGTGGTCCTGGAAGAGCACGTATTTGGCCAAGCGTCTCGTTGGATTGCTGGCGTGTGTCTCGACCTATAAATCCGAAGAGTTAAATCTTTTTACGACTTAGGAAAATTTAAGACACCCTTTAACCTGTTATATACTTTCCACCTCCCTCCCCCCCTCCTGTGCCCTCTGTTCATGTATATCCATGTATGCAGCTAAAGTATGCAAAGAACTCCGGGCTCTTAGCTGCCATTGAGATTTTCCCAAATCCTTCATAATAAATTATCATATTGATTGATATTATTGGACCAGGTCTCAAAGGATTCGCTCTTGAGGCAGATCAGATGCCTATCATGATCTAGTGTTGCATGGAGCCCTAGAAATGCCAGATCCAAATTGGATACTGCAGGTGCTCCGCCAATTCACCTGTTAGAAGCATTCATACGCATAACGCTTGTGTGAATGTTTCGGACTGAAAATTTTCTATATCATGAAATCTTTTTTCTTTTTAGTCAACATATTCATGATGCTAAGTTGTCAGGCCCATCTCCAGAATTTACTTCTGAAGGGGAGCAATATGAGAAGCAAAATGGAACAACTTGTGATTAATGTGAAGGGGACATTACTGCCTTGCTAGCCTCGTCAAGGACAGAAATATTACATCAAAATAGCATTTTGATACAGTCCACATTGATTCAAACTACTCACCGAATAAGAACAAGAATTGATATGCTGCTGAAGCAATTGATGCTAATAAAGATACAAATATCTGCGTCACAACACATTACATGTTTCTGTTCTTTAATTGTCAAGATGGAGGGACTACTACCAAGGTTCTACAAAGAGAAGCAACAGGCTTCAAAATCTTCTCCAGTCTCGTCCTATGTGAGTGTGAAACGACCCAAGTAATGCTATCAGAAGTCATCTCATCCTAGTAACCTGCTACAGTTCTTCATGGCCTTCAGCCTACTATGATATTTGTACAAGGGTTTTAATCCCAGAAAAGCTGCCAAGTACACTTTTGAACAGTACCCCGAATGCAGCTGAACAAAGCTCCTATTAATGTACACAATGCAACTTGAGACCTATTAATTCGCCCCTGGTTGTATCATAGGGAAGAATGGCCATTTCTTTTGATGCTCATTTGCTGTTCCAACAACCTTTTCATTAGCCCACCAGTCAGAACCAGCAGGAGTACCTCCAGATGCCCCATCAGAGTTATCAAACTTAAACTCTTTAGCTGAGATGAGGGCAAATGACTGCTGTATCTTTTGAGGCAAGTCATGGTAGGTTTCATCAATACCGAGACCCCGAGTAACATCTGATTCACTAGTCTGTTGAGCTTCATTATAAGCTAGAAATTCTGAAACACCTTCTCCTGAGAGTGCTGCTTTCTTGCCCAAACAGCGGGCAACCTCTTCTGCAGTCAATTCAAATGAGCCTCTCTGATCAGCTGCAGTCACATTTCCATTACTTTGATACCTAGTAGCCGAACCTACTAAAGGCACAGCTGCTGATATCTGACCATCCAACAACGAACCCCCATTTCTAGTATGTTGAAGTGTAAGTTTTCGTGCGGCAATCCCTTCGGCGCTCAAGATTTTTGGTGGTTGAGTAACAGGAAATGAGAGTGGAGCGCTAGAAGAATGCAGCTCAGAATCAGGGAAAGGTGACGAGGTGCCAGAACACACTGAGCTTGGTGATATGAGGTTACCGATTGGACTTCCAGGATAAAATTGGTAGGACTGGAATTCAGAGGTATCATTCTTATACTTATCATCAAGGTAAGAAGTCAAGAGCTGTGCATATGGAACCTCTGGAGATGATGGTGTTGTGAGATGCACAGATTCTGGTGGTGGAGTGAATGGAGCAGTAGAAGGTTCAGTTGTGAAAGTGGAGAACACTGGTGGTGAAACCAACTGAGGCTCGTGTGCATAGGGCCCTATCGCAAATATAGAAGCTGGTCCATTCGGAGAGTAGGAACTTGCTGAGATAGTTGAAAAAGAGAGAGGACCTGTAGGTGATAGAGTGGCAGATGGAGGTCCTGACTGAAACAAGGAAGCTGGCGAGGAGGGAGGCGCAATGAAGGGCAGCCTTGGGGATAACTGACGGTTAGAATTTTCTGCTGCAGGTGCATCCAATGTCGAACGTGCAGGTTCAGGAGAAAGGACAGCATGCCTTATGCGCCCGTCACTTTTGGGAGAGCCAAAGCACCAAAACTTGCTCAACCGAGCAGCCCATCTTCTCCTCTGAGGACAAAAAGAGTACAGAGAACCATTGTGGAGTCAATTTAGGGAATTAATGAAATAATATTTATATGCACAATATAAAAATCCAGCAGACAAAGTTATATGGTCTCTTCTTCGAAAGTAATTCAATGTTGTGCACAATTATATTCATTGGAAGCTTCCTTCAAAGATTAAATGCATAAGGAAAACAAACTCCTTTTCAGAAATACTCAGATACCTGAGATCAAATTAGTTACTCATACTCTGTGCAAGAACACAAATCAAGAATCTGAACACTGTTCAAGCACCATATCATTCTTGTTTCAAGAATTCCATTCGGCAGACTATTCCTGATCAACGTTTAGAAGGTGCAGAATAAGTTCTACAGAGTAGAGCAAAACTACTACCACTAGTGCATTGTAACAGCAGCCTTGCATCCATTGCTTCCTTTTTTTCATTTTAATTTTCTCTCTCCTCGCTATTCTACTCAGGCCAGACACCAGAGCTCCATGTTCGATCTCACTAAAGATAGATGGGAAGAGGGAAAGAAAAGTTGATGCATGCCATCACCCTTACAATCTAATTACTTTGGCATCCATCAACTAGGTGACCCTACATCTCAGCCTTTTCGGCATAGTATTTTCTGCTGCTTGTCCACACTGTCATGATCAAGCAATCTTCCTGCCCAAAGGCCCTTTTACTAAGAGGAACCCATCAATTTCTCTTTAAGAATTTTTTTCTTCACGATCAATAAGGCAAGTTAAATTGTGTTTACCTTCAGAAATATCAATAACATTAATCCCTACTAAAAACAGTACAGCGCTTTTCAACCATATAATTGAATTGTGTAATCAGACCTTACATGCCCCAAATTTTTTTTTTAAAAAGAAGTTATGTTTTGTTAATTTTATTATCATCTCAGCTTTGCAATCATTCATTTAACCCCATGAACAGAAAGATTCCAATCCAGGTAGTGAACCCATCTGATAAATCCTAAATTAGAACAACTGAAACTAAAACTGGTATAATTTACACTAGTTCTCTAATCAAAGTTACCAAAAAAGGATTCATATCGAATAAGTTCCCAAAAAAAACATAATAGAAGTCTACTATGAAACTAAAACAAGATGAACCAATTAATCAAACTGGAAATAGAAACAGCTACAAATATAAAAAAGACTAAATCTTTACAGATAAAAAGGGGAAAGTAAAGGAAGCAGCACCCATAAACCTGTACACCAACTCACCGGGACTGTGTCCTGCTGAATTCGGAGCTGGGCAGAGGCGACGGCCGCCGCCGCCGCATTCACCGTATCCACGCTACTGTTCGCTCCCCTCATCTCTTGTTCCACCTTCCGAACCCGTCAAAAATCCCAACGAAGAGCCAAACTTCCTCCTTTCTCCCACCCGATCAGGAATCAAATCCCCCGCCGCGGCGAGCCAAACAAGTAATCGCCGGAGGACGAGAACTCGCCGGAAACAGCCGGCGGCACGCGGAAGGAGGTAAATAAAGGAAACAATAAAAAAGACAGCGACGTAGTTTTCGAAGGGAGGACGCATCTTCCCTTTTAAATATTTCTCGCGTCTCTTAAAAAAGAGGGGAGGAAAAAAAAATGGAACGCTTCAAAGGTCAAACACGCCAACATATTTACCACTCCACCCCTTCACCATTTCCCCTAAATTGGGACTCTTTCGAACCGTCTGATCATTATCTAAGGTTTGAAAATGATCCACGTCGTCCCGAGATGAAGGGGCAAGAGTGGGTAAATTAATGGAGTTCCTGGTGCTATTTGGTATCTGCGGACTCGAGAGGGTGCGACGTGTCGAGTGTTGTCACGTTGGGGAGAAGGTGTCCGCTGTTGTGGAGGAGGCTTTACTTGTCGAAATCCCAACAAAAGGTGACGTCACTCCCCCCGTGCGGTCGAGCTGCGGGGCCCGCGGAAAAGTCTGCTGCAGTGGGTTTTGGGGCGAAGTCCTCGTGCGGGTCCACGAGCGCGGAGACAGGTTGATGGCCAATGGGAGGTGCGGGTAGTTGGCTGGGTGTCAGAAAGCGTGGGATATTGGGGTTCGAATTTTAAGGAGCAAGTCTTTTTTTTTTCAACAGTATGAATTTATTATTATTTTTGAATTATCTCGTAGTATCACATTCGATTAATTTATATGATTTCCAATCGAACATTATCATAAATAAAATTTTTAATAATTTTTTTATATTTAAATAATTAAAATTTGAATCTTTGAAACTCTTTATCACTCCGTTGATAATATGAATTTATTATTTTCAAAATTTTAACTAATTCAATCCATACAAAAGAGGAAATATTTAAAGTGAGTTTTTCATTAATTAATTTAATTGATAGTAACGAGTTAAATTTTGATATTTTTTTAATGTTGAAATACATTTTTAAAAGGAATGAAATGCAATATAAATTCAATTTTCTTCTTACGAGTATTAACACATTTGATCGTATGTAAGACGTTCAAAGTGGGTCAATTTCTTGTTTTTTTATGGGGAAAATAAAATAAAAAAATAAAGAAAAAAAGGAAGAAATGGAGAGAGTGCGAGTAGTGATACTGCGGTTGTCGTTTGGGTCTTTTCGCACGCGGCTTCGTTCGTAGCTTTGGTGGCCATTTTTGACCGTGGAAAAAGAAGCCAATAGGACGTGTTGTGTTGTGGTGTGGTGAAGTGGAGATTGGTTAGTCCGATAGCGATTTGATCTGATTTATTTTTATACTTATCAGATCAAGTTAATTAATTGCTTAAGACTTTAAAAAATGGTTAATAGACGACCATCAAATAACACAAGTTAAATATTGACTACCAAAAAAGTGATGGGTTCTATGATTAAATAAAGTAACGTTTCATAATACGGTCGGTATGTTAATATTATCATATGTTTGACGTCATTTTCATTGCTTATCAAATAGTATCTTGATAATATGTGGTACCTGTAATTGCCGATATGACCACTCAAAACTGTGATCAATCCCCTGCATTAAATAAGTAGTTAATGCATAATATTGGAATATCAATGCTACTTATTGTTAGCTATGATATTATCGAAATTTCCGGTGTTAATCTTAGTGCTTAAGTAAGGAAGCCTATTTAATTCGAGGGAAATGTTAAAAACAACTTATGTGGTAATCTATTAGAGAAGCTTTTGATGCTAAAATTAAGAGAATTTTGAAATTTAGACTGAGAGAATAATCTCGAGTTATGAAATTTACTATGTGGCAACATAGACTTTTGATGGGTAGGCTAATGTTGCATACCTTGGTGGCCTCTTTGCCGTTTCATTGCATGGACTTGCGTGCTACGGAAGTGGCCATCGGCCATACTTCACTGCTATTTGTGGTTGACTTGGAACAGTTTTCTTGTGGTCCAATTCCATTCTCCACTGGGATTTGCATACCTCAGTTGTAAACTTCTCCATTAAGATCTCGCTCAAAGTACAACCCAAATTTATTAAGCGACTTAACGGGTGAAATACTCAAAAAGTTAATAATCTACCCCACTAAGTTTTAAGAATTTAATAGATGTATATCCTATTTAAATATGGTATATACTATTTGAAATAGCATTCCTTCTCACTTTCCTATCTAGACCGTTGAGATATGGATTATTCTATGAAATGTATGATTGGTAAAAATAAGTACAAAAGATAAATAGTATCGAATGTTTTAACTACATATCTTATATTCAACTATTCAAATGGTAGAATGCATGATATATCATATTTAAATAGGATATACCTCCACTATAATAAAAAAAATGCACACTAATATCAAAATAATCTGACATTTAAAGTTTACGAGACGAAACCTGAATATAATAAGTGTAATACCACAAATCGTTTCATTGATCAACACGGTCTGTGTTGGTACAACACGGTCCTTGTTGATACAAATGGCCCGTGTTGGATTGGTCCGAATTTTAAATTCAAATAATGATTCGGGATTCAAAATTTAAAATTTAAATCTTAAGATTTAAATTTAAATATAGAGTTAGAGTTTGAATTAAACTAAGAAACTCTGATCCCAAGGTTTTCAAACCCGAGAGTTTACGTAGACTCATTTTATGTCCGGTAAACTCGAGTCGTAAACTCGAGACATAAACTCATGATTTCTATGTACAAGCTTATAAACTAAAAAAATATTATATAATAAGATCTTTTAATTATAAATATTTGTATCCAGATATCATTAGTTTATACTTTATATTTTAACACCTCATAAATATAAAATAAAGCTCCTAATATATAATTCCACGACTTCTTTCCAGTTATGTCCTCAAATACTAGTTAAATTCATAAATAATAAAATTATCGAGACTACATGTGAAATCGGATGAGTCCATTCGATTCTATCCGATTCTATCGAGTTCACTCTGAGTCTACTACTTAATCCACTTTTGAGTCGAGTCCACTCGGTTTTACACTCTAGAGTCTTAAACTCGTACGATTCTACGAGTTAGAATCGTGATTTTGAAAACCTTGCATGATCCTACCCTGATGCGAAAAATGCTAACGTGCAAATTCAATGCTAGCAAGTGCACTAGTCGAACAAGTAATA